>DVPR01001719.1:0-10450 GCA_018239345.1 Oxynetra stangelandi | reverse complement strand
AGTGAAAAAATATATCTATAACTAGATTGAAAAGTAGAAAGCCGTATGTATAGAATTAACCATCTGGCGAGAAAATAGTCAAGGAAAGAAAAAGCGAAGTACTCAAGACACTGTAGAAGACTTTGTATCAGCGACGCTATCATTTATCCAGCTGCTCTGTTTAACTACCGTACTATATCAGTTGGTTTCAGAAAAATAGACTTTATATATTTGTAAATACATGCTACTTTTCTTTAAATTATAAATAGCCTAAAATATACATATATTTTGTTGTAAAGAAATATATGAAAAGAACAGCATCATCCAGGGCTAGGTTGCTGCATTTAGTCCGTATGAAAAATCTAAATGTTGATTTTTTGTTTATTGGATGTGATATCATTGGGAGGATGTCGATATTTGAATGTTTTTTGTTTGATTAAATTAATTATTGAACGAACTCAATCTAATAGTGTCACACATTTTGTACAAGTATAAATTCAAGTCTTTTCGCACTACAATTTTATTTTAAATACATTCTTTACTCTATTATTAACTATTTTATTAATGTTTTAGTAAATTATTATATTAACTATTGTATTTATATTTTAGTAGAATATTATTTATCATTTCAAATTTGAAATAATTTTAATATGCATGAATAAAACGCAAGCATTCATTAAATTTTCTTAGTGTACCAAATTATTAAAATTCTTCACTCAGTAGTTTATTACAATCATTTTATTTGTACATTTCAGAACACTCAAGAAGGTACTGCTCACCTGATCCGCACCTTTTTCGATGTGTCCAACATAAAGAGAACTCTAAGTGTTGTGTTCAAGAATGGCGCCAACCATAGGAGAGCACGCATTATTATTTCGATGCTAGTCACTTGCATTCTGTTCGGACCCATGCACGGTTGGTTACACCACGTTTTGACTTTAATTGCTTTGCACCCGCTTTCCTTGCCGATATATCTTTATCTTTTGAATTTGTTTCCGATTTCGCATTCTTTCGATTATTATTATATTAAATTTTTAGCACATGCTGTTGATTCCAATTTTGTCTGAGTAGTTCATCAATAATATTTTTATTAACAGCACATAATCGTACAGTGTCATAACAACTATAGTACTGTGTATCGTGTTAGGCTGTGCAACTGACAGTTCAACTGAAAAATGATCACGGGACATAATTCTCAGAAATACATACTCGATTATGAATTGAGGTGCTTTTTGTAAAAATAGGGAATTTTATTAAAAATGAACGAAAGTTGAAACTAAAACATTTTGTTTGGAGTTTAACTTCATTGATTACCCCATTTCAAATTGACCTAGTATTTTAGGGTACTATAATGATATTATAACAATGCTACTCTCGTTTCTCAATAGAAGGACAAGCCATTGCGTCAGCAGTCAGCTATCCAATATCTGATATATGAAAGTGACTTTGAATGGAACACGTTTATTGATTACAATTGAATAAAATATGCTTAGTCACTGTTGTATAAAAATATCGTCATAAATTATTATTCTTATACCATAGATAACGAAAATAATGGAGCAATTCAAGATAATAGTAAATTAAGCTTAAGGGATTATTCACACGCATTGCGGGCGATATTATTTTTTGTACAAAAGTAGGTTATTTGATATTTCCGACATAATCAAGTCGACAAAAGTCAAGGTCGAAAAATACGATAATAATCAAGGAATAGATAACGCAAGTGTCTTTGGTCAACATAACTACATAGAGAATACTAGACTAGTGACAAATCATTTTTGACTAATGACAAACGATCGTCATTACAGCTACAAGAACAGAATAATCAACATTTTAAGTTACATTGGCCGGTACCTAAAACACACATAAGATTGCGATTAACTATGTTTTCATTTATAATTTCTTTAATCTGGACATACGTAAAATTGTAGATCACATTTGTTAGAGATGTTTGGCGCTCCGTGCTCTCTGCCTACCCCGCTAGGGACCTGGTTTGACGATTATTTATTTATTTATTTTATTTTACATTTGTTAGAATTACTAGAATGCACTTTCTATGCTTCGTATATAACGACCTCATAAAGATATTAATAGAGTAATAGGAAATACATTTTGTTTTCAGGCGAACTCTCAATTCTATACATATCAACAAGATACCGATTCGCTTGGGACGAAGTTCAATTCAGCATATTTCAAACATATAACTTCGTCACTCATACCATCGGTAAGTGTTTTGCAAAGGTGTGGTGCCGAGTATTTGATAGACTGATTACTGCCACTTAGCAGCACAGCTGCAGCAGAATGAAAAACAACATAAAAATACTTTACACTAGACTACATTAACGAGTATACAAGACATATGAATAAGATCCAAGTTTAAAAATAATCATTAACAAATTCAAGTTACGAAAGTGTCTTCTTTCGTTTTGTGTTTTCCTTTCCTAGTATTTCTCAATACCGCAGTCAGCTATTGAGTTCAATATTTATTGAGCCAGTGCTACTTACATTCTCTTATAGCGCAAGTATTGCCCGCCGAAATGTTGTCTGCCACTTTACCTTTCAGAATTGCAAAAATTTTATTTTTATGTCTGGAAACTTGAAATATGGTTTCTACAGATGAATAATTAACTGTACATATTTGTTTCCGTTTTAATCCTGCGTATATTAACACTTTCGCTATTCATTGCAGGCACAATTTTTTCAATAACTTATTTCAGCAAACACTTGCAATGGCACGATTCTGTTCTGGGAATATTATCTACGGTAAGCAAGATAGCTGCATCTTTCGTATACTGCTTCGCGCCAAATGAGAAGATCTTTTATATTGGTAAGTTTGGGTTTATTTTATTAAACGATGCACCCCTTGCATTCATTCATGTGATTTTGACTACTTTTAACTACCACATCTCGGTCCCAGGCCTTCAAAATCGAACCGTTTATCAAAACCTGGGCAACCGACGGTCAGTATCAAACCTTTTATTATTCCGCTTTAAGATATGGCTCTTCTTAACTTAAGCCTAGATGTAACTGAATGGGATTCGAATGTATATCAGGTAGACAACAATGTGACAAACTTGTATGCGATGTTCAAAGCTTCAATGTATGCGGCATTATTGTAGTAATAAGTCATGAGAGATAGCAAATAATTTATTTCAAATAATACTCGAAACGTTTGTATTTTATATTAATCACTAAGGTAATACCAAGAAATATGTAGGTATGACTCAAAAAGTTTTCAAACGGTATTGGCTGTGGCTAAGCAGGAAGGTTCTCTCTACCCATGAATCCACTTTCATACATTGAAATAATAGTAGATACATCTTAATTACAAGTAGACTAGATAGATAGATCTTTAATTTTTTTAACCATATGCCACCTAATCATTCGTTTAAGTATTTAATTAGTCATGCCGAGCGTATATATTATTAATAAAATTTAATTTTTTCAGCACCCCTAGTTGAAATCTTGAATGGAACATCACTACTCGCTCTGAGGTCCATAGTTTCAAAATTAGTTGAAGCCGATGAGTTGGGTATGTCGTATATTATATTTCCTGCATTTTGAACTTTTAAGACTATCACAATTTTATTTTTATTTATTTTTAAACGTGACTTTATATACAATGTAATACGCGGTGTATATCAGAGAGATAAAAAACAGAAGCTACAAATGTGATATATACATGAAGATTATAATTACAAAATAAACCATAAATGAATGAGGCGTTCTACTTTCCGTTATAAATCATAAAAACAATGTAATTCATTTTTAATAAAATGAATTAATTATTTCTTTTATACTTTGATTCAAAAAATAACATGTTTAAGTCTAAGATAAAAAAATTAACATCGACCTGATATGGTCATCATGACTGTATCAAAGTGTTTTAAGTAATTGTTTAACTATCCATCCTATTTTCATTCCTCTCTTGCACGCAACAACGGTATAAGTAAGCTAAGGATAAAACTATGTTGCGATGTCGTTATTTTAATTTCAATTTTATTATACGTTTTACTGTGTCGAAAAGAAAATTTAAAATTAAGGAATTTTTATCACAGCTGAAATATACGCATATGCTAAAATCTAGAAAATCCTTTAAGGTTTAAGATAATATGTACATGTTGGTAAAAATATATGACGTTATATAGTGTTAATTACGAACAGCCAACATTTTTAAAATTCTGTCAATGCTTTTCGATTTTACGTTGAATAAATAAATTATTAATTTTATCTGTGACACAAAATTTGCAATTTATAAATTCAGGTTTCAAAAAAGGGTGATATGGATAATTTTTATTTCCAACCATAGGGTCGTATACCGTTACCCTTATTTCTAGCTTTACCCCATGGTAATCACAAATCACTCGGACACACAGTTTCAGTGATCCCGTGATCAGTGGTATTTTGGTTCCATATAAATATATATACAAACATAAGTTATATATAAAAAATATAATTTATCTTGCAAGCTTGCCTGCTTCCTTGCCTCAATACGTTATAAACTTAATAACGCTTTAGAAACCGTTGAGTAAAGGCTTTGTTGTTTAAATTGTCATTTAACGGGTGTCAATGAATGTCGGTTAATACGTGTGTTATGCCTTTCAGGTAAAGTGAACTCAATATTCGCGCTGGTTGAGAACTTGATGCCCCTCATATACATACCGATTTACACAAAATTATATTCATCAACTATGGAAGTTCTACCAGGAGCCCCTTTTCTAATGGGAGCAGCTATGACAATGCCAGCTATT
The DNA here is from genome assembly GCA_018239345.1 of Oxynetra stangelandi. Taxonomy (NCBI): domain Eukaryota; kingdom Metazoa; phylum Arthropoda; class Insecta; order Lepidoptera; family Hesperiidae; genus Oxynetra; species Oxynetra stangelandi. Next base: position 5,720 of record DVPR01001719.1, on the reverse strand, counting down.
GTATTTTTTATGTAAGTTTTACATAGATCCTGAGGGTTTTTGTGGAATAAAAATTTGCAATATTTACTACCTACTTACTGAGCCTAATCGGATTAACTCCGGTTATCACAAAAAGTCATTAAAGCTAGACTACTTTTTTTATTACCGTGTATAATAGGTTATTATTACCGAGTATCAACATTGTGAGATAAGATAGAAATATTTCTTATATTTGAATAAAATATTATTTCAAGGTATTTGTAATTTTAAGATTGAAGATTAAAAAGTGATAATATTCTTACATACATAATATGCATTGAAATAGTTTTAATATGTTAATAATTTAATATCTACTAAAATAGTTAGAGTATACAGAGAGAATCTTTCCGTCAATTAAATTATTCAGGTTAACAAGATAACTTCCCATTAGTCTTCTTCCGTCATTTTTTGCTGACGAGTTTCCCGCTTTACCTAGTCTTTAATTTTTAACACATTTTAAATCGCTAAGAAAGGACTTTTCAATAATATAATATAAAAAAAATCTTTTTCATAATTTTCATCACTTTTCAGATACTTATTTTACGAGCACAGAAAACAAGTACGCAAAAACAAAATCCGAAATACAGAAAAAGAGACTTAGATTTCTATATAAATATTTTAACAATGACTTTTAGAGTATTTTATTAACTTGTTCAAAATATTCTACAGATAATACTTTTAAATAATAATAAGATAGATATATAAGACATTTATAATAAATACATTTTTAGTTAAAGATAAATGGTAAGTCCCGATAAAATCTCCCTTTGAATAATATAAATAATATATTTATTTTAATAAATAGATAACAACAAAAGTGTTTTTCATTACATGAATATTACCTACTAGCATCAACAAAGCATCAAAGCATTTTATATCTCGTGGTGTTTGTTACCTTATCAATAAAACATACACGCAATTAATATCTCATAGCTCTGTAAATATTTAACAATAATTGTGATATTTATTTATATACGTTTTATTATGTCGAAATACAAATAGATGGTATACAGGTAGTTTAATTAGTTTACTCTTTACTCCCATCCCGCGCTGACAAAGTCGAAATGTCGAACGAAGTTTTAGAATTATTAATACCACGATAATTTGCGTAGCATCATGGATTCTAACAAAAATAATAGTTGCATTAAACCAGAAAAGGATGTAGAATTAGGCACAGAAGATGGAAATGAAAGCTCGCCATTGAAATTAGGACAAGAGGACGCTGGAAACAAAGTGGAAAATAAGAAAGAGAAACGGACATTTCTAGAAAAACTGAAACTTATAAAAAACAATGTAACGGTGGAGCCAATTATGGCTTGTTACGTCATGCCTAGTGTTCTAGCTTCTTTGGCCACACAAAATTTGAATCTCGAAAAGGCATGTCTAGTCAACCTCAATTTCAGCGTGGAAGTGTGCGAAGCGTTAAAATCCAGGCAAACTGAAAATTACACGGTATTTGAGGAGCGCGTTCAAGAATTTACAGCAAACATTCAAGCCTGGAAGAACGTTGTTCAAACTGCGATCCCTCTGCTGATTATTTTATTTGTCGGAGCATGGAGCGATAAAACGGGACGAAGGAAGGCTTGCATTCTCATACCCATTGTAGGAGAATTCCTCACGTGTATTGGATTTATAATAAACACATACTATTTCTATGAGTTGCCCGTCGAAGTCGCTGCCTTAACTGAATCCATATTCCCGGCAGTCACGGGAGGATGGTTCACGAATTTCATAGGAGTATTCAGTTACATAGGTGACATAACCACCGTTGAAGAAAGGACTTACAGAGTCGGTATAGTGAATTTATGTATGTCCTTAGGATATCCCATAGGAAGCGCACTTAGCGGGGTTTTATTGACGTTAATAGGTTATTATGGAATATTTTCCTTATCCGCAAGCCTCTACTTATTCAGTTTAATATATGGCTATTATTATTTAGAGGACCCGAAGATACGAGTCGTTGAGAAGGTACGAAGTTTCAAATATAATTTTAACATTTATAATAATAGAATATGATATTATAATAATTTATATAAAAATATATCAAATTCATCATCAAAACTGTTACAGTATTAATGGTATAAACAGAAATATAATTATCAGTAAGATAGCCTGAGTATGGCCGTTAATATTTTATTATTTAATAACCAGTCGAAAAATAACGTCTTGATTTGTCGCAAATCCTAAGAAAACCTTATTATTTATACTTATTACTTATATTTTAAAGTTTTTTAGAATATACTTTCATGATTGTAATCTTTCCGATATGCGTTCTGTCGCTAGCTTATTTCGAAATAAATAATTTTAAAAACATTACAACCCACAGATTTAGACAATAAACCAGCATAGCATGAATTGCATAATCATAAAGTGTACACATGGCCCTCGATACAATTGTTTTATCACACTAACGTATGTTCTTTATAGGCACTAAAATAGAAATAGTAGGTAGCAATCACTGCTTCGAAAAAATCCATGCCAGTAATTGTCATATTCATTTTTCAGAAGCGTTCAGGTTGCATGGGTTTTCTGTTGGAATTCTTCGATTTCACTTTGGTCATGGACACGTTCAGGGTAGCTTTAAAGAATGGAGCGAATAACCGTCGACTTCGAGTGTGTATGCTATTAATTGTTGTTTTCGTTGTATTTGGACCATTGCAAGGCAAATATACATGTGTATATGAATAATAATATATATATATATGAATGTATATCTGACTGGCCCGTTGGTGCAGTGGTTAACGAACCTGACTGCTGCACCACGGGTCGTGGGTTCGATCCCCACCCGGGACAAATATTTCTGTGACGAACACTGTTTGTTCTGTGTCTGGGTGTAAAAATATATATAAATATATATAAGTATATATTTCTAAGTATATAAGTAGTTTATCAGCCGTCTGGTTACCATAACACGGGAGCTTAAAGGGCCCACTTTGGAATCAGATGGCCGTGTGTGGCGATGTCCCAAGATATTATATATATAGTAAAAACATCCTTAATAGGTGATAGCAGTCGCCCATTGACATGTGAAAGTGAATCTACAACGCAGTCGTATGTGTCGTATGTAACGCATTCATTAAGTGTATCTATGTGTACCTTATAATGAATAAAATAATTTGAATTTGAATTACATGTAAATGATTCGTATGGAAAATGTCTTATAAATCTTACATACATCAATGATCGAGGAGATGGACTTCGACAAGTTATTTATAATCTCTTCTAAGCATAGCCGTATACTAATGTAATGCTGTTTAATGAAGTGAATTCTAGACAATTTCTTTTACTAATAAAACACGGCAATGCTTAACAACTTTTGTTTTAGTATTGTGTCCTGTGTGTGTGTGTGTTTCCAGGTGAATTCACAATAATGTACCTATTTACCCGTTACCGGTTCAATTGGGACGAGGTGAAATTCAGTTTGTGGTCGACGTACAGCATCGTTACCAATTTACTCGGTGAGCCTTTGTTCAATTTACTAAGTAGTTTAAATTTAAACACCAATCGTTCGGATATCTATTGGATAATATACACTACTGCGCTGTTCTTTTACATCATCATACAAATAATTTTATATCGTTATTATAATCTTCCATTCCATATATATATGTCACATAATCTCCGTTTGTAAAGGTCGATGCACACTATCGTAGCGCAACGTGTCGTAACGATATATTTATTTTAAATATTTAAATATATACTTTTTGAACACGTCATATTGAATTAATTTATACTCATTGCAGAACAAATTGCAGATTTCTGATTTAAAATTCCGTAAACCTTAATAATTATATTTTAAATTAAACATTATTTGTTAACAAATGTGACCACGCTAGGTTAAAATCTTTGAAATAAATAAATAACCGTCACGCCAGGTCCCTAGCAGGGTAGGCAGAGAGCACGGCGCGCCAAACATCTCTGTCCTTGCAAACTTGACGTGCTTCGTCTACATTCATCAGTCTCTTCACATACACGCCGGTTTCGGAGGCTCTTGACTCCCCCATCTTTTAAAGCCCGACCTATTTGGTCGAGATAGGAGAGCCTTGGCCTCCCTCGATACCTACGTCCAACAACACTCGCGTTGTATATCCTCTTCGTCATTCTTTCATCATCCATTCTCGACATTCTGACATCGAGGTCACATAGAATTGCAACGTTTTCTTATTCTTATTTCAATACTCAATATAAAAATATCAATTGAATCTTGAAATATTCTAAAATGACGAAAGAAAGTATTTTGTAGCTATGTGCCGTCGTTTGGTGTCCCGGAGTCGAAACAATAGATCCAATTGCATTCACGATCATAAATAGTTTGATACAAATGTTACTTGGTACTACTGACTTTGAACCGAATCTTCAATTGCTGAAGTAGTTTTATAACAAATTTAGCATTGGAATTGAAAAAATGTGATCTAAAAGTCGATGTCGAGAATTTAATGTCCACAAGAAACCTACGTATTCATTCTCGTATCAAATTATTTTCTCCGTTGTCCTCGATATTGGAATACAATATATACCAGCATCCTCAGAAAATATACTTTGTAGAGCTCACTTCCACCAATTTCCAGGAACCGCTTTCTCCATAAGTCTATTCAGCAACTATCTGAAACTGGACGACACTATTCTGGGCATCATATCCTGCACGAGCAAGATTGTCGCTGCCTTCGCATACGCATTTGCTAGGAACGACCTCGAAATATACTTGGGTAAGTTATATTATACACTGCTAATATTAAACAATGACAATAATATGATAATAAAACTAATTATAATAAAGCAACACGAAATCTCCTTGAATCTCGACTAACGAACATAATTGTAAGTCGATTGACAGCAAATGTGTAAGTTTTAAAAATTATATTTATAAGCACTATAAAGCAGTGATAAGTTACTAGTTTCGATTTCAGCTTCCTACTATGGCTTTCAGCTGCTAACCCGCGCTTCTGGATATACAGAATTATGTAGATTTTTAAAGATACTTATTGTGTTAATCCTACATTAAGTCAGAAAGGCAGTACCGTCTTATATACATATGTTACCTTCATCTTGAAAGTATTACTAGTTTCATATTTCGTTTGTAACACGGAAATATAAATAGAAAATAATTACATAAGTGTTGTACATAATTATGTAATTTAATAAAATAATATTTTTCATACACGCAATACCAGTCTAATTACTAATATTATGTTACGCCATTTAATGAAGGAAATGTATGTTAGGTCGGCGCGTGTAATTCCTTATATTTTCATTACAAAAACATGCTGCTAAGATTACAATACTGCGTGAGAATCAACTTGTTTGTTCCTGCCTACTATGCAAGTTTATCTGAAACACAGATTAAAAGCTCAACATTAGAATAATTGTTATGTTAACGACGCAGATACAGAAAAAGTAAGATAAACGTTAGCACATCATCCACAGTGTCACGATTTCGTTTCGCATGTACATAAGCAAAATTTCCCTAAAACTAGTGTAACTAAGTTATTTAGTTTATCACACTAATATCGTGCAAGTTTCGCATTTAGTTCCCATTGAAAGAACGGATTAGATCCCACTTTGAGTCCGTCCCCTTGTGTATGAACATTTCGGGCAACCCAGTATTGTTGTTTGGTTACTCTAATAACTCACTAGTTGTTACTTGGAATGTTGAATAGTCATATTTTTCTAAATTGCAATACAAATTACAGTAAGTAATTCCA
>DVPR01001718.1:0-10451 GCA_018239345.1 Oxynetra stangelandi | reverse complement strand
TTTAAATACATAAAGTAAGTAAAATTATGTGCACCCCATTTTAAAATATTATCATCTATTCTAACTTCTTGAATGTCATGCAACAATTATATTTAACTAATTGTATTAAGAACATATCACACGTTCACAACAGCCTATGTCGGTCTAGCTTTGCGTATATTTTTCTTCTCCGCATCGGTGAAGCCGAGGATATTTTCTATAGCGTTCAAATGCCCTTGATGGTTTTCGGGGTCGGTGAGGAAGTAGTAGATGGCCGACTTCAAGAACTGCAGCGTCACTTCAGGGTCCACGCTGCACTTGGTGCCCTTCTGCGATTCCACAATGCGACGGTACATCGCCTGAAAACAGACATCTCTGTTAAATTAAAAAAGTATACGTAACAAGAGTCTCGATTACAAAAGGCAGCTAATATGTATCAGAAAATCATATACTGTGCCATAAAATTGCATTGATAAAAAAATTGTATGTTACATATAAATCTGTTAATTTTTAATTAAAATTATATGAAAACCAGGATACATTTGTTTTAGATATTGCTATTAGCAATGTCTGTAGACAGGATCCTCTGCTTTGAGTGAAGATACTTAAATACATTTGTTTACGTATACTGTAACTGACAAAGATATTTCTGTAGGTTTTACAAAAACAAATTAAGAATTTTTATACATTACACAATTTTAAATTATTTGAAAACAACTTTTAATATCATAATGCAAAATAAATTAAAAGCCAACACCAATATTTTTCTCACATGCTCTTACAGCAATAAGTACATGTCTATTCCGTTTGAATTTTGATTATAAAATATATATATACATATATATAAAACATAATTTCAACACCTTATTAATTTAATGTAAAATTTAATTTTCAATACTGCAATATGATGTCGAAATTTCTTTTACAACTTAATTATAAGAATAATTAATAATAATTTGTTTACCAGAATAGTAAAAATAAATTATTATTAAAATTTTTGTTTTATTACAAAAATATGTAATTATCTAGATGCAAATTACCCAAAACCAAAAGAGGCTGTTTCAAATAAATTCATGCAAAGCTAAAAAGTGTTCCAACAAAGGTTAGTATGAAATTGAATGTTTCATTGTTATAAGCATTTTTTTATATTTTAGTCTTGTTGTTAGCGAGCTGTCAGAAGTCACTGGACCGAATGACCTGAAATACAGTTATGTAAATAAACTGTAGCGGCTAATATTACGAACTCAAATTTTTTGCTAAACTACCAGTATATAATAGAACTTGTAAGCACCATCATTATAATGAATAAAATATATATGTTTTATTACTTTATAAAATAATAAGTAAATATTTCAGATATTTAAATATACAATAAAACACGATGTTTATGTTCTTTACTAATATAGTGGAATTCAACTCTATGTCAATATGATATTGATAATGATTAATATTAATGCATAGTGTAACTGATGAATAAAATAATAATTTTTATTATTTCCCGGTCGGAAAATTACTATGAAGTTTAAATTAAAGTCCAACATGCAATTTTACATACTAGCTAAATTAGCTAAAAAATCAATGAATCTAGATGATCAAGCGTAAGCAATTTCATTAAGAACATATTATTGTAAACATTATAAACTAAGACCAAATTAACTTGAAAAAAACTTAATAGATTATTGATGAGCTTGTCAAAAGGCATGTTATGTAACCAAACCCAAGATCTGAAGTTATTTATACAGCCATATATAAAGATCATTGGGAAATCCACCTGTTATTTAATTACTATTTACCACCTCCAATATTCCACTTAATATAACAGACATATTGCATGAGTCACTTATTATTTTAAATAAATTCTGTGTGTTAACATTACCAAAATTACTTTTTAGTAAGATTAACTTCAGTAAAGTTGCATCAGCTTCAAGTGTTATTGCTCAACAGTTATAATAACTTTTGTTAAGATAATTCTTTGTCTGATAATGAAAAACTGTATTTCTAAACATGATGAAAATTACCACTATGATATCATTCCAATTTTGTAATTCCTACATACATGCGTAACATCTATGAATAAAAATTCTAGAGATATTCAATGAAAATTCTAATAGCTAGATAGATATATAAACAACTCTAATACAAAACATGCATGCAACATGTCAACCACCATGTTACATAAATTTATTGGTAATAAAGTTATGAAACATGAATGATAAATTATTACACAAGAATGTCTACATAGCATAGTAACATGTGCATTGAAGCCCTGTGTAAAGAATAAGATAGTAAAATATAAACAAATATATTTTTTTAGTAATGCCGTCTGTTGGGTGTAAGGTTCCAACCTTTCGAGCTCCTAGGACCCATAAAGAAACAGCCTCCTTTGCACTTAGAAGTACTTGTGACTTTGCTGTTCGGTCCGCTGTGAATGCCGTATCCTGTAATGCACTACATATTAAAGCCAATTCTGTTAATTGCCGCTACATGCTCACTACTCAAGTGAATGAGTATGATGGTTTTTTGTTATTTCATTTAGTTAATGATGATGCCTTTTTACTGACACAAAAATAGGTTTTACCACATGTTCTCAAATCGGAAAGAACTCGAATAGGAAGATGTTAGCATACTGGAAAAAATTCAATCTTTGATTTATAGCATTCTATATAAGTTAAGGAACGATCGAGCAAGATCTTTGTATTACTTTTCTTATTGTTAGCGGGAATATTGTATCAAGAGTGAAAGCTTAGGTATTGAGGAGTCTTACTCTGACATTCTCGAGCTCGGTCTGTGTGATTTGCAATTGTTCTAATAATTCTTCTACCGACACACGACTCAAGTGTCCCTTGTCTTCAAGCTCACCTTCCTATAAAAGTAAAATAGTAATAATATCCTCAATATAAATTGGAAACACAATGTTTTTATTTCAAATAATTAGTATGTTCTAGAAGATTTTTTTATTATACAAATATAATATAAAGAGGGCCACTTTTGACTTCTTTCTCATAAATACTGAGTATGCAATAGAATTTTCGTTTTAAACTACATAGTTGCAAAAATCTATAACAGTTGTTATTGCGGAAACTTTAATCACATTGCAGATCATAACAATTTCTTTTTAAATCAAGATATAGTAGGAAAATTGAATTGTGTTTGGTACTGTTTTCTAAAATTTTTCAGTATTTTAAATAATTTTTCCTGCATTCCGTATAAAATATTTATAAAAAATGACAATATGAAGTGATTATTAAAAAGAAATCAATATTAATTATTTGCAAAAAGATTTTAAATATTAGCATAACTATAATGATCCAACTTCCAAACCGCTCTTGTTCAGGGTGGCAGACTATTGCCGTTAGCCTTCTCACAAGCCGTGCCATATCCAGCAGTGGAACAATATGATGTTCAAATGCGTTGTGATTTGTTGATATTGGTATAATAATTTAAATTGATGTTCACCTTGCCCAGTTCAAATTGAGCAGCTTCGACTCCCTTCTTGTACATCTGCAGATACATGGCACGGTGACGGCCCTCCTCGTCCTGCAGCTGCTTGCTTGCTTCCTCCAACTGTTTCTCCAGTATATGAATTCTTTCTTTGGCCTGTTCATAGTTCGGCAGCAGCTCGCAATAACGAGTATTCACATCTGCCAGTTTCTGCAGCAGAGCCTCCACCTTGTCATTGTGTGATTTTTTCATTTCTTGATTTTCACCGACATGAGCCCTAACAACGTCCTCCACTTTCTTCTCATAGTATGCAATAAGGTTACGTCGTTCCAAGTCACTGTCCTCAACCTCAGTCATGCAAGAGGCATCATGTGTGAGCATAAGCACCGATTCCTTGGAGTGTAATGATGAGTTAGTGAGATCATCAAAATGTCCAGAATCCGTAAAGGAACCCTGCATCTCATTTCGGTTACGAGTCGGTGTATCTTTAAAAAGTGGGCTATCTGTGACATCAAAAGGTCTGCATGCTTCCTTACATTTAATTCTCTCCCCATCGATACCTGCTTCATCATTGTTCTCACGTATTGTCACAATTTCACTAGAGTTGGACTTCTCATCGGGAGAAAATATCGACGCTTTATATAGGCGAAGCTCAACTACTTCTTTGGTCAGGTGGAAAATCTCACTGTCCTTCTTTTCCAAATCTTTCTTAGCCTGGCTAAGAAGACTCTTAAGACGTCGAATCTGCTTCTGAGCACGCTGAGTAGGAGTGAGATATTCTTCTCCTGAAAGACCTGCATGCGACGAACAATGTAGCACATATCGCATGGATCTGCCACTAAATGTAGTTCCATTAAACGGTGCATAGCCAGCTTCGATAGAAGCCGCTGTGGCTGCACTGCCATAGCTGTGAAGAGATTCGTCATCTGGTAGATCTTCTGGAGAGCCCGGAGGAGTATGTGCAGAATCCGTCATACTCAGTTTTCTATCCATGTATGGACTCTCTGGTGATTTTAAGCAGGATTTCTTGGGCTTGACTTGACCGTTTGAATTAAATGACTGTAAATAAAACATATGTTTTATCAAACATTTCATGTAAACGCTATAAAAGTTGTATGATTAACAAAGCGACCAATTTAATATTTAAAGTATATTTTTGTGAAGAAGAAACAGGGGTCAGTTTAAAAATAGAACACAAAGTCAATGTATGAGAAAATACGATGTATAACACTCGGCTTCATCAGTTCAATAATTGTAATTGGTCGATGCAAAGCTCAATAAACGCTACTTACGTGGCTCCGAGGGCGATGGCTAGGCTCCGGTAAACGGGAGCCATCGCTTCGTGGCTTTTGATTTATATTTTCCGTGATTATTGGAATTAATTTTCTAGTTGATAAAGGCGACCGCTGCACCATTTTTTCACCACGCAAGCGCAGTGAAGACGCGCGACGGAAATTACCGATGCCATTTCCCGCGCAGCAGTGCTCATCATGAAATTCCGCAATTTTTCTACTAGAATTTCTGTTCATTTTCTTTAGATTTTCTCATTGACGTAGCGTACTATAAAATCAAGCAGCTGTTACGAATGTGTACGACATGCGACATATTGTAAAAGAAAACAAACAACCACAGATAAGCATATACTCAACCAGCTGGTAAATATTGATTTCAAGTTTATTAATCTATATAATTCTGAATTTACGATAACACTTTGACAAGACTTACAATAGGACATGAAAACACATTTTGGAGCAATAATTGTACCATATTTTGTTCTGTCTTTTGTTTTGCTTTAAGTCTAACTACTTCATCTGATTTAATTGATATTTGGAAATCATTTTATACTATTTTACATTATGTAATTTACGCATAGATGAAAAATAGTTATAATGACTCTATACAACGGAAATGTCACAAGAAAGTGTTTATTCAATGTATTAATAGAACAAATATACTTTACCGACTAAAAGTTTAATTTTGGATAAAAATGTACATTATACTTTACCATAAGTATATTATACAATTACAATACTAAATATTACCAAGCGTTATCATGTGTAATAAATCGTTAGGATGTTGAAAACCATTTTAATAATAGGCATATTGAAAACAAATTAAACTCTTAATAAATGATTAAAGATCAGATATTTATTACGAAAAAAAATATTCTGACTTGATATATCAATTTTTACATAGGACATAATATACATTTTGAATTACAATTCATATCACCTTAAAAACAAATAATTTACTTGGCAAAGTAGCATTGAATATCCACCATAATTTTCTTGGTTGATGCAAATTTAGGTAATCCAATATTTGCCTTGTAGCAGTGTTAGTAGATTAGTAGCGATGGGATTAGTATATAGAAAACAGTAAGCAACAGCTGGAGCGGGTCATTGATTATCATTTGGATTAGCACCTTAGATCTTCAAGCCTTCAGTGGACAGAATGTAACAGAAGCTTTTAACGCAATTAGTGAGTTCTGAGAAGAGTTTTAATATATTAACTAATCCGCACTGCCATATGTTAGGTAATAAAACAAGGTCTAGATAACATCTCGTTGTGGGGCAGACTAGGGGATTAGAGTAATTATGTCTATAAATATATCAATTGGCAATAACTCGTTTAAAGTCTGTAACAAATTATCGTGACCCTTCGACTATGTATCTAAGAAAAAGCATATCTTGTCTTAGGTACGCACATACGCAGTAACATTAAGGGCAAATAATTACCTAGTAAATATTTAGCATGAATCTATTTTATATGAAATCTTCCGTCATACTCAGTATTCTATCCTCTATCTTACATTTATCTTTGATAATGTTTAGGTCTAAATATAAACTTAAAAATATAGATAGTAATGTATGTGACTATAAATTTATATTAATAACTGCGGGCGTGGTAAGTAATTATGATTTAGCAACTGGTAGTTAGCGTTGCAGTATTTACCTTGGTTCTAGATTTACCTAAACAACTCCAACATTCAACGCAGTCAGTGACCTACAATAATATCGATGCATTCCTGTGAACTCTATCGTTATAACAATAGAGCAAAAAGTAAATCAAGTAGCTGACATTACAATACAGTTGCCCAAGAGTACAGAAACTGCTTCTTACAGTAATATTGCGAGAACACACGATCTACTTAAATGAGTAAGCGCAGTCACTTGTATTGCAAAGTTTGCTATATAAAGTAGATTTTAAATTAATTCACCATAAGCAAATAATAAAATGAAAATATTTAATCTGTGTCAGCATAAAAAAAACAATAAATTCTTATAAATATTGTAATATATTTTCACTGACCGTATTTCAACATCATTAACGCAGCTTCCGGAAATGTTATAAATTATATTGCGGATGTAAGTCATAACCAGACTCAATAACCAACAGTTGAGTTCCTAAATTGAACTCGTAATGTACCAACATACGTATATCCATCAATTGTTATTCTTTCAGTCTGTTTATTATTCAGCCAATGAAAAGAATATTCTATCTGTGAAGATCTTTTGTGGATTATTCGATGATTACGATAGAAAGAATTATTCTGTTAAGTAAATCCATCCGTTATTTCGAAAAGTACAAAAATCCTTTGGTAAAACTTAACAGCATTGAGAACATTCCTCCTTGCAATCAACTTTGCAAACTTCCCATATTTTGTATTTGAGAAAGTTATTTAAATAACAGGATCAATCCAGTAATTTTGAAAATAAAAGAGAACAAAACGAATGTGATACCTCAAAATTACCCCACGAATTCTCGGCCAAAACAATATTTTCTTTGCTTTAGCCATGTTTTTCTGTTAATTTTCTCACAAGTATTGCAGCGTTGTAAATAAAGTAATTGTCTATAATTATGCTACAAATTAAGTCTTCATTTAAATACAAAAATTAAATTAACAAAAAAGCTATATAAATTGGCTGATATCCAACATATTATGGTGATTTGAAATTAACGATTAATACAAGAAATGGAAGTTAAAATTCGTGCTTATGCTAAGTGTATCCTTCCTACCTTACACGTGGCATAAATAAGAAAAGTAAATATATATGTATATATATACATATATATATATTTGTATAATAAATTTCGGTCTGCTATAGCCCGAAGGGCGCACAAAGCCGAGGTAGGACTACTCAAATATGACCTTACAATGAATTTGAATTTCAATAACAGTTACGTATTTGGGTATGGTAACTGAACTCATAGTAATACAATTTTTTTTTCTCAAGTGATTTTAATTTAAAGTCAGAGCAGGTAATAAAATAACCTTGAACTGTGTTTAAATATAATAACATTATGCTTGTTTCCACGTTTAATAATAAAGATACAACGAGTTATATTGAAATGTAACATAGCCTTGTGTTTAACAACGTGGTTTTGTATGAAGGCTGTTTAAAATAGGACGAGTATTTTTGATTTGAATGGCGGCTGAAAGAATTTACAAATCTGTTTCTCTATAGAAAATAAACGTTTTTTTTTTCTATTCTAAGAAAGCCTGTATTGTCCAAAGTAATAGTCCCCTGCTGACTTATTCTCGGTCCCTTGGGAATAATAGATTGTCCCGTCATGAAAGCATTCTAATCTCCATTATTATAATTAAATTATTAATAATTATCAATAACAAATTTCTTTAAAATCGTTGAATTAGTTTTTGGGCGCTGAGAGTCCAAAGACATATAAACAAATACAAACATAAAAATTGTTTGAGGACCGCGTATAATATGTAAGAATTATTATTTATAAATAATACTTTCCGTAAGTACAGATTTTATCGTCGTTATGGTTTCGTTGGTGTAGATATTGACATAACAGCTTATTACAATTGAATTTCATGTCCGTTTCGAAATTATTTCTGGGATTTCGTAATGTTTAAAGGAAGCAAAGTGAATTTTCTTAAATTCTTTAATTTATGCATACAAAATATTCTACAATTTATTATTACTATAATTAGAAACGAAATATGCTTTTGAACTACAGAAACACTACCTATTTATATAAAAACCGTACCCACTCTTTGTCATGAGCATGAATTTCAATTTTCATTAAAAGCCCCATACGGATATTAAAATGCATGTAAATTATTAATGTAGCGTTGTAATGTCGCAGTTTGGTGTTTACTTTTTCGTTATATTGCTCTGCAACTGGTAAAAGTTCGGTAATTATGGTCCATTCACCTGAAGCAAATGCGCCCGAAATCTCTAACTTATTTGAAGGACGACACGAAATCCGCTTTAGGGTTTTCGTTAAATCAATCATACTAATTGGCACTGAGCTATCCAAATCAGGATATACGTACATCATATTGCGTATGAAAGTATAAACAGCTCAAACTTTAATAAAACTAACAACGCGTAATCATTACGTTGATTGATGTCTGCAATTACAAACAAAAATAAAGCGAGCGAAACTGAAAGTGAAATTATGTAAGAATATTTCATACTCACTAATAATGGCGCCTTGCCGGAATTTTCCAAACTTAACTATATTAGCGTCAGCCGCTATCGAAAAGTTAGTAACACACATTGTTGTTAATGAAAAAGTCGAAACTCGAATTATCCAATGGATCGTTCGCACTTAGTTTATAAACAGTTAAACTTAGAAAAATCAACTCGAACGTCGCAAATTGCATAGAGTAAACCATCCACGTTAACTTTTACGCTAAGAATGTTGCGGCAAGTTGTCGGAGCGCAGTGCGTGCTGGTCAATGTTTGTTCACGGTGGCTGGTGCCGCAGCTAGCGCCCCGTCGCGGCCGCCCCGGTCAACTGTGCAAGCAGATTGCTTCGAAAAAATAAAGTGTATCGGTACTTTGGAATTCCAATTACGTAGTACAAGACGTTACACAAAATTCAGTAGCGTTTCTTATTTACTGTTACGTCAGTTGATATTGTACGCAGCCGATGGATTTTGGTGCAGCCATTGCAGCCCATTGAAGCGCGATACGCCACCTCGCGTTGTAATCAGGTCGGCGTAGTTTTACTTACTGCTCTAAGTTCAACTGTACTGTGATATTTAATAAATTGATGTTAAAATAATGGGTATAATACACATATAAATAAAAATAATGACTACCAAATGTATCCAGGAGTAAATGAAGTAATTTTAATCTTGTTTTAAAGGTGAATAACGATTAACCTATTGTTTGGTCACAAATTAAAATTACGATCTTAACTACAGCAGCAATGCGGATGGAAATAGTGACGGCGGTCGCTTTTCTGTCGCCAATGATTATTACGACATACTCTGGTAAGTATAAAAACATGTCCTACACGCATTTAATGAAGTAAAATATGAAATTTTCAAATGACGTAACAATAAAAAACGGAAAATAATGCTTATGTAGGTACAGGTTTGCAAGGAAAGAGATGTTTGGCGCTCCGTGCTCTCTGCCTACCCCGCTAGGGACCTGGCGTGACGGTTATTTATTTATTTATTTATTTAGCGGTAGAGATAATAACAATATAAACTTGCTTTTAGCAGAGATTTCACGATTTCAGGTTTTAAGTGGTATGTTTATTGTCAAAATATATGTATCTCAGTTTAGATTAATATGGATATAAAAAAATGTATGCACGACAAAAGAAAAATATATAATAGAGGCGCTGTTACCCTTTATTTGGCTAGAAATCATTTATGCTTATCTTGTTTACCTTATTTATATACTTTCCTCAGTCATATGTATATTTCAGATATTTTACTCAATTACAAAAAATGTCTTTCATAGAAATAGTTAAGTTTACATAAATAAGTATTCATATTGATTATTTACGAAACATCGGCAGCCATTTTGAATTTGTCGCCATGTTGATAATAATAAAAAAGAGACTTGAAGTTGAAGAGAAATTTGAAGTAAGTATGCACAAATGATGCTAATATATATGAAGTGAAATGTAACAACAAATAAAGTGGTTCAAAAACTAATTTTATATATCGATGCAACATATGCAATATTGTATGCTATATTTAGTACAGATACACTAACTTAGGTATTAAATGTTCCCCCCGCAGTGTCTGTCACCTTGTCGTG
>DVPR01001717.1:0-10453 GCA_018239345.1 Oxynetra stangelandi | reverse complement strand
GAGATGTTTGGCACTCCGTGCTCTCTGCCTACCCCGCTAGGGACCTGGCGTGACAGTTATTTATTTATTTTATTTTTTAAAGTAAATTAAGATTGGATATATGTATATGTTATGTATTAGAATTACAAATATGATATAATTAACGAACTATGATTTTGCGTGTTGCCATATTTCAAACAAGCTATTCTAGATCTCCTAGAATTAGGAAACGTTTGGAATATGCTTTTATTCGATACATTGATACAAACAACGGAATATTATATAGTATACTTTGCAATAAATTTAAAAATTATTTCCAATAACAATTGAATGATCAACAAATATAATTGAAACACTTGTTAGTGTGTAATTTATCAAAAACTAATCACACATAAAGCTCAGTGTATGTTGATTGTGTTTGACGATATCGCTCATAAATACCACTTAGTGTACCATTCCCTACAATAATCCCTACAAATAGGTTATTATTGTCGGCTCCACGGCCTGAGTATTGGACAACATACGAGCCTACGAAATAGACGTTATCGTAATATTTTCTCAAAGAAATAACGAAAAAAAAAATCGCTCATTTTTTCCTTCTAAGTGGATTGAAAATATTTTTATACAATATAATATTTCTTCTGGACAGCAACCTTTTCCAGGTGCTTCATATGTTACATAATGAATTTTTTTTTTTTCAAATATGCATACGTTATATCAATGACTATCTAACTTAAGTCTAATTTCTTGCATTAGCCTTTCAATTAATCAATTCAGTCACACATAATATCACATCTAATCTATTTAAAAGTACTGCAAAAAACATATTTTTTTAATATTATAACAATAAATTTAATAATATATTATAAGATAACTATTATATATTAGAAGACGAATAACCCATGTACTGATAAGTAAGAGGCGTAGCCAGTGCGTACTTCTAACATAACAAAGTTCGTAGCGTGTTGCTGGCTTTGAGAGTTCTTTTTGCATTTACTTTGCATAGGGCTATAATTATTACACCTGGTACTAAAGTTTGCCCAATTTCAGAGAGACGAGGTTTTTCTTAAGATTTGTCAGGTTTCCACCCCTTTAGAATAACTCTATGTGTCGCTTATGCCCTATTAATCAGGATACAATAATTCTTCACAAAATAACTGTCATTAAGTTGTTCCTTTTTTTATTATAGAGTCCTAACTGATAGCTATTTAAATATATAGTGATACCTTAGTACGCCAATTTCTGCCGACAGTTGTCATTACTTGTTGCGTGTTTCAGTCTGAATCGTATGGTTACCTTTCCATGTGTATGCTACAGATTACTAGTTCAGTCCCCCAGAGTGGTAATACTTCTACAACCGGTCAATAAATGGACAGTCACTTGCAGATGTCTACGGACGGCAGCGGTCATGCCAGGCCATGCCTGCTGCATGCCAGTTTGCTAATCTCTTAACATAAAAAATACATAAAAATTAATGTTAAAGCACTCGCACTTGACGTATTTCGTGTAATATTTCAATAAAGAAGCGTTGTCGTCAAAACGGCCGTGTTGATTAGGCGAGTAGGGACTCCGGAGATTGGGCACGTTCCATTTCTGGGCCGTGTATCAAAATTATTCTGCAAGTTTATGTCTACTAAACGCTTTCAATGAAAATGAGACTATAAAGTTTCCGGGCGACGCGGAATGATTCTATTACGAATATGAAATGTTATTACCTCGGACGGATTATAAGCAGGAGCAGGTTCTCACAAATGAAATTTCTTCCCTCCTTTGGAATCCATTTTAAGGATGAATGATATAATTCTTACGAGTAAAGACTTTGTCAAGTGCCTGATGCGATTATTAGAATGATGCCTCTTTAATAGAATCTTGCTCGAAGATTTAACGTGTACGAAGCTCGTTTAATGAAGGCTTCGAGTTGTTCTTTTTTCGTAACTTACCTGTTCTATAAAAACGTAATATTTTTTTAGAAGAATTGATAAGTACGTAATTTCAACCAATCCACCTGTCAGATAAATTATAACTCACCTGTCTGTGTCCTGCAGGTATCTAACATAGGTACCTAAATCTACTGCTTAACGTGACCTTCTAAGAACAAAAACGTCGATAAAAAAGCTTTGTTAATGTCGGCTACATACTAAAAGCTGATTGCTCCCATTACATTTTTACTGATATTTTGCTATAAGTATTCGCATGATGGCCGTAAGAGATTCATAATAATACTAATAATAACTGTTTAACATGCCTTATGTATTTCAACTAGCAAAGAAATCCTTACAGAAATATATTTATACAAATGTTATTATTGTACGTCATCACATATAGATATTAATCTAATCCGAAAATCTTTGTATAACAAGTCGGTACAACGACTAACCAATACCAAACAGGCCGTCTTCAGTTAAAAACGCAGCATAAACGATACAGTGCAATGCGTTGTAATCGTACATTTTGTCCTATAATAATTATACCTTCTACTTTATGTGCTCATACATAACTTTCATTTTGTAATACAGTGTACAAGCAATGCATTTTCGACAATCAATCCTCTATTTCTTTTCACGACCGACAGAGACCTAACTCCATCAAACTTGTTAGCAAGGTAACATCAAACATGCCATAGACTCGAGCATTGTCAGCAGGTTCCAAAATCCCCAAAGTATTATGTTGTTAACCCGTCGGGTACCTCTATCAATTCACAAATTAATCTGTGCCTATATCAATATTTCAATGTATAACTTTCTATGCGTCTGATCGCGATAATCGCAGACAGAGGGGAGGAAATGAAAGGGGTCTGGTACCGACGTCGGTGCAAACTCTGTGCGTTATTACGAAATTAGAATACATTTTCATTTTACTGAATCGAGAGTTGTTTATTTCTGCTTATTTTGGAAATATTCGAATCCCATATCCGGGTATTACTATATTGGTTTCTTGTATTGTAAATTAATTGACATCGAAAGGAATTAGTTAACCAAACAATCAACAGTGAAAACATGTCTGAAACCAAACGAGTCATGTCTGAAACCAATATGACGATCTGAGAAAACAGCCTCTTAAAGTTTGCAAATTAATATTTTTCTTTACACATACATACATTGCATGTTTAACTGACAATTTAGACACGTGTGCAATTATTTTCATAAAGTTAAGATACATTTAAACTCGCCTGTCAGTAATTAAACACTTTAGAAGATTTTCATTCACAAGTTAAATGTTCCGACGGTTTAAAGAGCGCTTTAGTTAAAACATGTAACAAAAGAATGGTACTAATGTAATTAAACTACGTATGAACTTTAGAGAGTACTGTTTACATTATGTAATAGTTGGCAAATTAAAAAATTAAGACTAAAACGGATTATTTAAATGGAAGTTCTCGTATAACAATATGGCTTTGAATACAGACATATATAAATTATTGTACTCAATCAGTTGAGATTCGATCAAACGGAAAGGAATAGGAAATCATGTATAGTATCAACATTTTATACGAACTTGTTTGTTAAATATATACTGACCCGTAACAGACAACAAATATGTAAGTTTAATTACACTACACTGTATCTGTAATCAACTTAAATAGACCTAGTTTCCTATTGCTACTCGTATATGTACTTCATAATAATTTAAGTCAATATGGAAAAAGGTCAAATTGGTGTGACATCTTCATCCCCGGCGTATTTTAATACAGCTTACCTGTAAAGATAGAGAAACAGTCATTACTTTAATTATCTATAAACATTGTATTAATGAAAACAATACAAATGTGGCATACTGTTGTTATAAAAAAATCAATGAAACCAATTATATTTAAAACTCCCCTTTGTAAACAAAATCTTCGCAATATACATAGGTACTGTTACATCGATATATTCTAACAATGCAGCGAAGGTTCACTAATGAATCACTGTTGGAAGGGCGACGCAGTGAGGCGTAAGGGACCAAAAGACCCGAGACTCTGCACCCTAAAACTACGAAAACTGCTAGATATTTATATAAGCACATCCCTCCGTTTCCATGCCGTAACTATATATAGTATACATGTTCATCAAACAAGGTCTACATGTTTACTAATACGATAATTTGTATGGCGACTATTAATTGAAATAAAATATTTTTATATACAGTAAATATTAAAACGACGCATACTTACATTCAGGTATTGTTACTGTGAATGTAGATACATGTGAGCTTTAACAGCCCTAAAGCAAGCCCTATTCAGGATACTACAGCTATTCAAATCCTATTTGTACATGATTTAAAAAGGCAATTTATATTTCATTTATATAAGCTTTACGGCACAAAATCCCCCATCTACAGATTTTATTTCGAACAATGAAAAGAAATTGGCATAATGACTAGGTGCGCTCGTCACTGTGTGTGGTAATAAAAAAAACAGCGTCATGTTTATAAAAGACACTAATTACCCACCAAACAAAAAGGATTCAACGCGTGGCTTTTTTCGTTTATCCGGGAACAAATTTTTAATAACACGAGTATGAATGAATTGATCGCGAACTTTCTCTCTAACGATCTTTTATTGTTTGTGTCTAATATGACATGTTAAAAAGTCTCATCACCGAATAAAAACAAAACAATACATTCAAAATGACATTTTTAAAGTACATCAAATTCCTGGTACGTCTGAAAATTTGATGAACGCGTGGATTCCGTATTCGGGCGCGTGTTTCAGGCGAATTCTCATACAAATTTTATATATTCAATTCTGTCAGTGACCCGAAAACAATATACAGGATAATCGCGATTTTTCGTCGTAAAAAAATAATGTGCGAGGCCGGAACTGTGGGGCGGGAAGCAAGTGGTATAATAAAAATACCGTTACACCAGACGATTCTAGTAGCCTAAGCGTAATTCTTGACAAATTAGATTTTTGCTAGGTATTGCTGGCTAAGACGAAATTACAGCTGACTTTGACTAAAGTGCAGGCTTTTAAACGTGAATTAGAGGCCGCGTCGCTCAACCGTTAATGGCGTATTATGACGGAGTGGATGTCGCCTGTAAAAATTATGTTGCCATTTCAAGTTTTTCAAGCATACTAAATTTTTTTGTTTACCGTAATGAAGGTGGATAAAGCGCACCTCTTATAACGCGATCTTACTACATAATAGTTTGACGATATATCTCTAGCGAAAAATATATACAGATAAGCAGCTATGCTTTTCTAATACAGATAAACAATTTTGCGTCAAACATATATAAAATTACACAGAAAGTTATAATTAAACAAACATAATTATATTCCATACACATAATTATATAATAAACAAACAATTCAACATAAGGTAACAACATGTTTTAACATTTGTCCAAGTCATCCTGGCTGAGCGTTGGAGATTATAGACGCGCAATATTATCGGCCACCCGCGCCATCTGCCGGAAGTTATACGTCGTTTATGAGGTTTATCGGGAAGCATGCGTAAATTCCTCCGAACACTGTATATAATTGTTGAAGCTATCTGTGCAAGTATATATAAAACATATCTATGATCATGCTGCATATGTATAGGTATACAAAAAAAACTTGTACTTGTTCTATCGTTGCAAATTGGAAACACCATTCAATCAACTTGCAGTTCTTTTTTTGTGATATACAGGTAATATATTTTTGTTACAGAATATCATAAGCACAGATAATGAAAAAAAATGTTATATATTTTATTCGTAACAACAATTTGTTCAATGAACACATAAAATATTGCTAAAGTTTGTTTTCAGTTAAGGATTGAATAGATAGATTTATCTTTACGGTGTAAATACTTGAAGACGACAACGCGGTATCTGGTTATTATATTAAATAGTATACGTAACGCATCAATTTGTTCTGATGCGAACTACGGACGAGCAACGATATACTTCTGTATAAATAATATAGAAAACAATAACCGGAAATATTATAATAACAACCTTACCTACATACGTGTTACCTACTCAAAATGTTTCATAAAGAAACAATTTTTATGTGGCGTCGTTCTAAGCTGGATTGAAAACTCATATCTGCCTACGTTTATATGCTTTTAATTTTTAACGTACCGAAAACCGCGTTGTGCGTTGTGTCTATAGAGTATCATTGCGCAGCGGTCGCCATCTGCCGGAAGTTTTACAATGTTTATGAGCTGAATCGGGACGCATGCATAAATTTAAGCGAGTCCGATCGCTTACATCCCTATAACTGTTTAACCGAATAACCGTGAATATTCAATGCTTTAGCATAGGTTTCACGTGTTCATTTTCATTTCATTTAGCTTATTTAGTTGAAGAATTTACAAGCTTCGCTATTTAGGATGTTTACGATTCCATGTCATTCTTTATATGGGTAAGGTTTTTTTAAATTCCCTAACGCATTACAGATCTTTTCTTACAAACCCTACAGACCTTATACTTAAAGGTGTGTGTAAACTGTTAACAACGTGGTACACATGCCTTTAATGTTCTCAATCTGAAAGAAGAATTGTGTTCCCAAATAAAGCAGTAAAATTATTAATGATAAACATAGTGACAGCTCTTCATTTCATCACTAGAACGCAGAATAAAGAAAATCGTAGAGAATATTCAAAATAATCATTCCAAATATTTTATTATGAAAAAACCCGAGTTACGAGGACATACTTTGTTACTGCGGTTCAGGTGACAGCTTTTAGTTTTCAAAAGCCCAGTATATAATCGTATATAACAGTATAAAAATTTAAAGCAGATATATTATTATCAGTAAAAAGAAATGCTAGTCAAAGTCTAATAAAAAAAAACTCTTATTTCTACCAAAAATATATACATATATACATAGATACACCAAATATATTAGCGGACACAAATTGCAAAAGTGTCACTCATTTTAAATTGTTACAACTAAATTGAATAAAACATTGAATAAAATGCTTTGAAACAAAATCACTTACGGAGTGACGTCATGTTAATGTAATCAAATGTCTAAAAATCTGTACGTACCTAATGTTAGAATAACGTGTTACGTACGAGTGGGGTTCATTAACTTAATTAAATCATTGTTAATCTGATATACATATCTTTATTAACGGCCACACATGTGTGCAAAAACTGGTGTAATATAAAATTGCAGTTTTAAAATTGCAACATTGTCAACGTTTCTAAAAAAAATACATTTGCGATTGCCCTTTGCATAGCGTGTGACACAATGTTTGTCGTTTTCACAATTAAGTTCTGTTTACTATAACTAACATTAGCGTTCTAAGGGTAGGTACTGTGTGGATGTTCAATGTCAAATAAACATTGTGCCCATATCAATGTTCCTACTCAAAAGTTATACCTGAACATCGGAATTAAGCTTTCTAGTAAAATTTGATAATATAAAGATGTTAAAGTACCAAAGAACGTAATCCGTTTGAAACGCTACGCTGTAGCGAGCTTCCACAAGAAAAGCAATATTATTTTAAAGTTCGTATTAATCCAAAAATCTTGTACCCTTGTGAAATGTTCCTTCCATACCTTGTAGGATTTTAGAAAGAAAGCAGCTCCGTAAAAGTTCTATCCGAACTCCGTGTAATCTTACTTATAAAAATAAACTTTTGCATTAACTGATTTTGAATCAGGGGAGAAGAAGTTCGTGAGGTAGGCTAACCCGTCGCGTCTCTTCCTACGAAGTTGCAGAGTTAATCAACCGGAAAATAGAAACAAATAAATATACGCTTTAGTAGTTTTGACTTGATAAGCGTAAGTTGAGTTAAGCTCAAATTTATGTAACAATTCGGAAGATAATGTAAAAGTTGCCGTATAAGATCGGCTTACTGGCTTCGCGTGCGCGCACTAAGCATTATTGACATCGTGAAACTGTCTGCGTTATGTTTTAATGTTAGCATATTTTCCGAAGAAACATGCAGGTAGCGAAAAACGACTTTCAAATAAGTCTCATATATTTAAAATATGTTTGAACCTCCGACATGTTAAAACTTTGTGTAACAAACTGCGTTCACTAAGAATCCTATTAAATACATAACATAACGGACATAATTAACAACAAAAATAATAAATAAATAACCGTCACGCCAGGTTGATAGCGGGGTAGGCAGGCAGCATGAATAATAAATAGAATAAATAATAATAGCATTAATAACAACAACCTATAGTATGACCGAATCAGTCATTTTAGTTCCGAAATGAACAATTATATAAATTTTACAATATATTATATAAATTTTAAATATTGACGAGTACGGAAATGAATTTGATCACGATGTTTCCTGATTATATCAAAAACTTATGTTTCAAATTAATCATCATCACATTTATCGTTCCAGTAGTGGAGGCGTATCACCTCTCTATGTGATAAAGGTTAAAACGAATATTTGTCACTGACCAAGTGCAATATGGCAAACATCATAGGCTATTGAGATCATTACGGCGAACTCTAAAGCATAGGTTTCCTCGTTATGTTTTTGTTTGTCCACAGCTGCATTACTGCAAGTCACATTTTATCTTAAAAACAGATATCGTAAAGTACGTGCCAGAACTTGAACTTCAGATCTCCGCATGGGGAGGAAGAAATATGAACCACTGAGATATCACTGCTTCTATTTCTGCCACATCGAGTTCATTATTTTTTTAGTACAATTCTGAACATGTAAGTTCAATAATTATATAATGACGCAGACTTTGCCTATCTATGTAAAAATCTTTGTAACAGCTAATTAAAACCGCCTATCAGGATTTGAGAGAGGATTTTTTTGTGTCTAAGAATACTTTAAATTTTAAGAGACCCTCGTGTTTCGCGTGAAAGAGTCTCGATTTTCAATCTTAATTTTTTTTTTCATTCCCTTTTCGGATAGAGCGTTGGAGACTACGTGTCGTACTTTTGCCGAAGCCGAGCGTAATTAAGGTGCAAAGATATTCGAAGTCTGCCGACTAGGGGAGCCTGAAGGACCCTTCAGTGGTCGGCTGTGTACTCATAGCAGATGAGTGTTGCGTAGGCCGCCGTTATTTCTCTGTTCAGTACGTTCAAAAGATTCAAAGTAAAATTAATTGGGTTAAAGCAAGATTCTTTTTTAGCAACTTCGCTGGATTTTTAATAAAAGCGAAAATTCAAAACGAAACGCTAGTGAATTTTTTTTAAATTCTCACGGTGGTACTAATAATGGCATACCACAATAGCTTTTGTTCTTGATATGATTCATGTTAGTAAAGTCGTGTTATGAGTAAAAGAGAAGCAGCGAAGCAAATCTTATTACGATACCCTAAGTTATACTTCACATTATATTAATTTCTCGGGAGACGTCTTAAACAAAGCAATAGCAGCTGCCCAGCAGAGTCGCATGTTTATTGAGAAATTGCCTAATCTCGAAGAGCTACAAAACAAAACCACATTGGAAATGTTGAACTAAAGTATTTCTTCCCTCCAAGGATGCTAGTGGTGGTACCCTTGTCTGCGCTAACCGATCACACCCTTAAGGCTTCCGAATTACTGTCCGGACTGATTACCGCCACCCCTCCCCGCGGCCCTCACTCCCCGCCCGCGAACCTCTCCCTCCCCTGGCCCTACGTCAACTATTATTTGTGTTTCCTACTTATAATTTGTGAGCTAGATAACTTCGACAAACACCAGTCTTATTATTAAATATAAGAACGCTCCCCGTGAACTTTTATAGCGCATTGGGATCATTCATTAATGGTATTCGATTTGTTCAATACTTAAGCCAAATGAAATCGGACAAATGTGATTGCCCGAATAATATTGTTAGGTCGATTTGCGGCGAGCAATATAAAACATTTTTCGGTTTCTGAATAATAAATCTCATTTGAACAACTCGTAAAACCTGTTTAATGAATTGCTACTGGCTTTAATAGGTAATAAATATTTATACAGGTGTGTACTGGCTATATAAACGGATGAAATAAATTTTGATATATAAATTTATGACCACATCTACTTGTTCTCGCCACATGTACATATGTATGTGAAACTTGGTATCACAGAAATAATACCAAGAAGTGTACTATGCCATATGCAATTACACATATATTCGTATTTATGTTATGTGTAAAATATCTCCGCGAGCAATAAACATGTTTGAATAAAGAACAAGGTTTTAATGCTCTTACGTGCTTGATTTTCGCGGAAGATGAAAAAAATGTGCTCATTGGCGCGAAATGAAATCATCGTCCCAAATACGTCTTTCAACAACAAGAGCTGTCTCGTACGTGTTTTACATATTATTCCTTAAACGGGGCCGCAATATTTTCGGGCTTACATGAATCGACTTAAGGGGATAAATAATGGAGTTGCAAATATGTTGCTCTAGACTCGTGCCTAGTGGAATGTATTTTCTCTTAAGGATCTCCATGATTCGACTTAAACTACTACATTTACATACTATACAACACGAGTGTTGATGGACGTAGGTGTCGAGGGAGGCCAAGGCTCGCCTTATCTCGACCAAATAGCTCGGGCACTAGAAGATGGGGGAGTCAAGAGCCTCCGAAACCGGCG
>DVPR01001716.1:0-10454 GCA_018239345.1 Oxynetra stangelandi | reverse complement strand
CGTTTATAAAAGTAATTTACATGTAAAAACTTTTGACGTGAACATAAAAATATTGTTAACTGCTCTTTGTAGGTTGTATTTTATTTTTTAATGGATACAGGTGTCTATACTCTGTTGTACATTTATAAAACTTGATTGTGTTTCCATCGTTATTAATCATGAACCCTTTTATCGTTTCACTATCAATCACGGATCTCGTTTCAGAACGAGACGGCTAAGACCATGATCTGCCACTCTTGAGGATTTTAATGTGTGTAGGTGTTCTCATATTGGTCCCATTACCAAACATTAATAGTAATAAGTTTGTGGCGAGTAATATTTTATTCTAGAGACGATCATATCTAAATAGCTGATAACGGTCACACCAAATTTGAAATAGTAACACACCTGGAAATTCGGTAATATATCTACGTAAGTACAGGAAATTAAAAGTGTAATCAAATAAAAATAATCAACAGATATCTTGGGACGTTTCCACACAGGACCTGATCCCAAGCTTAAGCATGACCTGTGACTGCCTGTGTCTTAAGATAACCAGACGGTAACGAAATAAATTACATACATATATAATACATAAATTATATAAATATAAATTCATATAGATGAAGGTTGTAAAACAGTAATAATAGCACACTTACGCCAGCCAAGTCAATTTGCTTCTGAGCGCGATCATTGGTTATATGTTGTGGTCCACCAAAGTCCTGTAAGTAAAGATTTTCTTTAATTTTAATCAATCAACAATGAGTCGTATGTGGGTATAGATGTAAAGATCTTAGCAGTAATACAAATAAAAAATTCATAAAATCCTTATTTGAAAAAATGTAGTGAAACCATTATTGGTAAAACAGTTAGTTTAGATTTTGAATTTTTAACATAGCTTGTGAAATAAATTTGAAATAATATCCTTATGTTCAAAAATATGTTCAATGACTATACTTAATAATATTTTCAATATATCAATATTTTACTGGTGTGATACCAAAAAGTTGGCATGCCGTGTCGCTTGAAATTTGATATATTATGACTCCCTCTTAAGAGGAAACATATGCATTACTATTATTCCCAAATCGGTCCTCTACATCCTTATTGAAGTCTTAAAAGAAGTGCATAAATAAAAATATATCCACAGCAGATGTAATAGAGAAAAAATAAAACTTGTCCATCATATGTAATGTTTTTTGTATTACCATTAAATCAGTTATATTGCGTACATTGAAATGTCGGACACACATATTCACTTATCGGAGACAGGTAATTCGAGTAAATTATTACGTTGTACATCCAGAATTCACATATAAAAAACAAGCAGCAAAAATGTTTTGACTTTGTAAATAATATTTACATTTATAAAAAGTCGATACACATGTATTAAAGACAGAATAAATTTTAATGGCAACACTGATGAGGCTAGTCATGTAGCAATGGACATGGCAATTGGCTAAGTTCAAGGAACTTTGGACGTGCAAAAAGTTCGTTAGAGAATGACAAATAGGTATCGAGCATTTTAAAGTTACTTCAGTAATTAGCCATCCGCCCACTAAGTTGTCACAGTTAAAGAGTTTTGAAGAAAAAATACACACGCTATTTTGCAATATGGCTGGCGTCTACTCCAAGTGATAGAAATAAATTTGGAGTGGTCAAATTTCACCAGTAAAGAAAAAATATCTTTTATTTTTCGTATCTAATCACTGTTATCTATATCTATCGTATCACTCTTGTATCTTATTTAATGGTATTGGCTATTGGGCATTGGAAGAGCGTGGTAGAGTATTCTCAATTATGTTCGAGAGAAAGGGGTGAAGTAGAGCAAGCGATGCAGTTACCTTTATTTACCGTCAAAATACTTTGTTCTATCTAGAATATTAAGAATACATAGGAAATTATTTTGGAAATATTTAAAATAAACTATCTTAACGAATAGTAAGGAACAAAATAATATCCAGTACAAATAAATATTTACACAACTGCTGAAATGTCTTCTTCAATGTTAACGCAATTGTCTCTGTTTGTCTATCAAGTATAGTGTAGAGTTGAATGCTCAGAATAACTTAATGATAATTTTATTTACTTTATAAATCTGAAGGAAAATATAGTGCATACAAATAATGTATGTGTCGTTTGGTCATTTACAACGAATTAAGACAGAGATAGATATAAGAGAGCATTCTGAAGTGCGAGCGAGAAGTTCTTTTCGAGGATCAACTTTTTTATTTATTAACTTTTACATTTATTTCTTTTAATTTAATCATTTAAAAGTGCTACAAAGAATCCATGTGTTGGACACTTACTATTGAACCCTTACAATTAAAGGTAGCCATTAAGCGAAGTGGCAAAATTATTTTCAATATGGCGTACCTACTTTTTGTAATATACAAAAATCACTAAGTTATACACATAAGCAGTAGCCACAATAACTTATGTGGAATGATGCAAATTCAATATTGCTATTTTTCGTTTACACTTTTTTAGGCTGTATACCTACATTGTAAAACCTTACCATCTCGGAGAAAGCCGGTTGGGGTTGCTAATAAAAAAAAAATACTTACATACAAATACGGTTCCATAATCACTTCGTAAACGTTGCTCTGGTAGTCTTCTAACGGAGGTAGAGCTTTGATTATTAAATTCCTACCGTATCCCGGGATGCCTTCAAATTTTTTACCGTTCAACACGGCCACTAACCATAGGAGCTGGCCAAAAAATATGTGAACACGAACATTCATCTTTACTCTCCCTGTTTAAGAGATTGATATTAATTAAAAGCTTTAATACGCGCGCTATTAAAATCGAATTTCGAGCTAACGCACTAAGATGATGACGGATTTCGTCAAACGTGTTAGCGGTTTAGATGGTAGGCCGTCAGTGATTTGTTTTACGGAATGGTGCTCGTATGTGTTTTTTACCCGAGTAATGAATACGTGAGACACGGGTCGTCATACCCCGCCTTCGTCAAGGCTTCGCGATTGAGTGGCGTGACGTAATAATACAGTACTCCGAGGATTTGGGACGAGACTGTCATGTGTATATAACAATTAACTTACCCTTGAGTATGTCGGTTGTGTCTGCATAAAGTCTCTGATGAATTAAATTTCCTCAAGCGACTATAACAATTGATATTTCATTAACCAGTCGGGCTGCTTGTTAGTTTTTAACATACATATATTTACATATTACAAAAGCGGCCATGCCAGTCAGAAAGCAGTTTTTCTTGTCGCCACTTTTAGTGAATTCCTGTGTACTATATATATTTAATAAACGAGAACAAAGGGACTTTGGAATTACTTATCCTTACCACGAACATACGTACATATCTGTCATTATACATTTCGTAGTAATTTAACCAAATTTTACTAATTAATTAATAAGGAAAGTTTTGTTATTGAAATGTTTTTATTACTTTTGGATGTTATATGTCTGTTCCTGTTCGGCCTCAGGTTTAGTTAATGTTCGCACATGTTCAAAGTACCTACCTGTGTCTTTTCGGTGAATCTGTCCTGTCGAGTGGATTCGTGGACGATTGCAGGTGGATTGTAAGTTTGTTATTTGTAAAGAAATCATGGCCAGTCTTCAGCAGATTTAGCGCTGCTTAAAAAGTAGCATAATTTGCATTCTCGTTCTGATTGCAAGTGATGTGAGAAGCATACAACCGTAAGACATGTGGAATTGCAATTTGATGTCGAAACATCATTTGGCAGAGATCATTCTTCACCTCCTTTCCCTCGCCTGTCCTTGTCTATGCCTGGAATGTCTATGGACAGCAGTTACTAGATATTTCTATACGACTACCTATTAAAACACATTTTTCATGACGAGTCTTTTTTTTATGTTCATAGAAAGAGTAATGGTCCTTTGCCCCATAACAATTTTAATAGTTAAAATTTTCATCGCAAAAGAGTTCAACCTGTCAATAAAATTCTACTTGACAATTCTGACAACGTACGTCTAAACAACAACAACAATATAAAAATTTAAAAACTGCCAAAAAATTAAAAAGCTAAATTTCGTCGCGTCGTCCGTAAGACATTCTAGCATGTAGCGAGGAATGTGCAGTCGGTTGCCGCGGCGGCAACAGCGGCGGACGGCGTGGTCTCGCGCCGGCAGCTGGCTGCGCGACGCGCTCTGCTGTTCTTGTACCTGCTGCGAGAAAACCAACGAGGACCTGGAATATCCGACAGTTAATCGTTAGTCCAGAACTTTGAAACACATACCACTAAGCAAATAAAAAAGTTCAATTCTAGATTCGAATTGTTTTCCTCAAGTTATCTAATATTATTTACTTGTTATGCAACAAGCATTGGTAGCCTAGGGGCTTAGGTTTGAGTTTCGCATTCAGGGTACCTGGGGTTGTAAGATCATTGTCATGAATGAGACCTGACAAGATTCTCCATAATGTTCTGTAAGGCATGTTAAGTCTGTACTTGTCCTACCTGTACCTCGCCGCTTTAATTGACTATAGCCGTAACGTTTTTCATTCTAAAAGGAGATCTGTGTTCCCACAGTAGAAAAACATCAAACTTAACTATCAATTAATATATACCTTTTTAAGTTGTGCTCTACACTGCCTTGCTCTGTCCTGTCTTTTATGAAATATTATAAAATTAAATCCATGTAGTATTTTATACACTATTCATAATTTATTTTTTAAATGCTTTCTTAATGTTTATTTCAATGAGTATTTACTGGGATTGGATCAAAAGTTTTTTAATTTCTTCATAGAAGCGACGGCCACAGTCGAAAGAGTATTCCGTCAACATCGACCTCACGCGCCTGGCAGCAGGAAATCCACTCCAGAAATGTTAACTGCGGTCCGGTGTGCACTCTCCCAATTGCAAGGCGAACCAGCTCCTCCAATAACCCAAGCTATCGCTTGTGACTCTCCCACTGCACAAGAAGTAGATGAGCAAGTCTGTAAAACAAATAGGGGAAAGGCGGAACGTGTAAATTATTTTACTGTAAGCTAGAAGTTCCTGGTTCACTAGATGATTCGATTGTTCTATACTTTTTACCATTGGCGGTAACTGGATAATATTTTTTGATATTTATGAAAACTGGAATGTATCGGGCTCAAAATATGCAATAAAAATTCTAAAAGCGTTTCGTGCAATGTTGTCATTGAACATACGTGGGTCGCTGAATTTGGTCGAAATAATCTTGGGAACATTTTATTTTGTACCAACTTTTAAAAGGCCTAACTAACAATGTAATAAGAGCTCATATAAAAGTGTGAACATTTTACTAGTGAAAAAATATATATTGCTATGACCAAAATACGGGTTTTTTTATCACTAGTTAAAATACGAAACAACGATAAGAATAAGAGCCGGATCCTAGCAGAAAATATTAACAGAAAATTATAAATCGGACAAAAATATGTATGAAATGTAAATTCGAAGTATAATGACGAAGATCTTATGCGTGCCAATTTTGCTCAACTTAACAAATAGTCAATCTGGTCATCTAAAGGTGTCTGATCCTTATTCCGAAATGTTCAAAACACCAGAAAACGTTGGCTGTTTCTCATTTTGAAGAAGATATTATGGTAACTAAGTTATGCCTGGCAAAACCTGTAGATGTAACAAAACTTAAGTGCCTACAACGTTTTAAAGTGTAGGGCTTGTTTATTTAATGAGAATATTGGCGAGCGACTGCTTTGTGATTGTCTTAACCATGACTCTCAAGCTATGAAAGGAAACTCGAAGAAAATAGACCTGCCTTGATAGGAAATCTTCATACGATGACAATCATAAAAGAAAAATATAATGGAAATAACTGAAAAATTGTTAAAAAAAAAAAGAATACTGATGAAAATCATGATAAACCTAGTAAAAAAGCATAGTGACTATTGGATGCCATATTGAGATTATACATAGGAGGCAATCTTGTTCACGAGAACCGAATCGTTGCGCTAAATTACCACAATCAATGCATTAAGTAAATCTCACGGTTTTAAACGTTTATTTTTTGTACAGCATTTAAATAGGCGTTGTTTAGTTTTATTGGTATATTGTAATTATGGTGATTTGAAGCTTTTTTTTACGTTAGACGGCTCGTGAGTCGTGATCATCCCTGACGGATCCTAACGGCGCAATTCATTGTACTACTGTACTATTTTGTACCAAGGTCATTGTCTCATTATCTTCAACGAAACGATGTGCAATTGTTTTTATATACCGTTTTAAAATAAAAACAATATGTTTTATTCACTTTTATACTTGGCCATTGGCTACGTAAGTACAACAGTAAGATTTCGACTGTTCGACGGTTATTACAAACATTGAATTGCAAACATTTTAATTTGTGTTGTGTATATTGTAAATTAAAATGAGTATCTTTATTGTGAGTATCAACTAAACAAGCTTCAAGACTTTCTTAATAATTAGAAAATATAATGTATAATGGAGAAATTTTGTCCTTATTTTCTACCATCGGTTTGATTATAATTTTATTATTTACACAGTTGAACAATTTTATACATGTTAATTAAAATTTGGACGTATTTGTATTTAGAATTCTTTAAAATTCAGCAAAATATGCGAATAAAAATCTAATACTTATTTGATACTTTTATTGATTTGTGCCATCTTTTGTCGAGAATAGGGACTTATTTGAGTATTAGTGTTTTTCCCAACAATAAAAGGTATATACATACATCAGTAGTCCTCACTTGTACCTCTAGATGGCGTTATTTGCATATTAATGTTCTACCTGATTCTTTTTGGGTTATTAAATTTCAAACGTATTAAAATAATTGTTGGTCATTATAATAAAAATATACTTTGTAGTATTATTGAGAAGTAAATGTATATTTAAATAATTGTGATAGCTGCGTCTAGGTCAAATTGATATCCCTGACCTAAACAAACTTAAAAAAACGAACATATCAGTTATGTACCTACATACATATATATCAGTCTTTTCTTTGTCCCGTGGTTTGATAAAAGTCTTGCTTGCTTTGTAAACATGATAAACGATACGTGATGTAACGCTGTCTACTAATAAAAACCTTATAACTATACTAACAAGGTAATTACATAGATACCCAAATGGTATTCAACCCGACATTTAATTAAATTTTAGACATGTAAAATATGAGGCGTAAAATAATTTGGTAATTGTGTAGATTAATAGATATATTGTATTTATCAGTAATTGTGTAGATTAATAGATATGTATCTCATTTAAATCAAAGTACTGCACAGAACATATATAGTCATCTGACGTGACGCATGCGAGATGACATTTAAGCATAGCACTGAGTCAGTGCGTCCTTCAGAATGTAATAAAAATTGATATGGTTTTAGTTCAAAAATAAATAGTACTTTATGGACGTGTTCATTTCGTCGTAGGAAACCTAAATATTATATTTGTACAGTTAAAAATATAAATAATAATAATTCAAAATCTATATGTAAAAAAGACATCTTGTTAGACGAAATATATTATAAAAATAAAATTTAAGGTTCTTATAATGTTTTATTATTTATACACTTTCAGTTCGGACGAAATTTTCTTTTGAACACATTAACAGTTGAGATCTTCGAAAAAAAATAACAAGTTATAATTTAAAAAAAAAGTCAATATTCGTTGTTTTATATTTGTAATAAGTTACATTAAGCATTTCACGATATTATCGACGTGAATTCGATTTCATTTTAATATTTCCCGACAGACTCGCCTCAAACGAACGCCCGAGAGCGGCCTCGCTGTAGCCGGCAGCGTATTGTCAATTACATAAGACGTGCTCAAAGCAAGGCAGTCAACAATTTGTCCTACTTACGAGTCACAGTATTACACGTTGCTTATCAGTGAAGTTTCACTTGTCTGAGATTATACAGGTATTTTGTTAACTTCTATTTTAATTTTTCTATTAAAAAATTGATTCGTGGGTTTAGTGCGAGCGTATTTATTGAGATTTGACAAGTTATTCGTTTTGTGTCCTCCAATTCTGTGGGTAAGTCCATAGATTATTTAGAATTTAAACTGTATTATTTACAAATGATGTTTTACTTTTGGCTGCGTTTTGGTATCATGTCATAAAGGCTTAGAGCGCCGTTTAAATTGTACTCTGTCTTATGTTCTATCAAATTTCAGTAGGGGTCGTTTCTCGCGATTGATTACATTGTATGTTGTATATTTACAATTTGAACGAAATAATTTTCAAATAATAATAATCGTGTCTATTAAAAATCTCATTACGGCGATACATTCGAATTCTAGACCCCTCGAAGCTTGAGAGTTTCTCTGCATAATTTGAATAAAAGCTGTTTGTGCTGCATAATAGCAACATTGACTTTAGCACGTTTTCGAGTGGCGTGATAGACAGGCTCGGAGATGAAGCCTTCCGACTAGACAGACGGGCACTGGTTATTGATTATAGGTGGAACGTTAGCTTCGCTGTATGCTGTATGCGTGTGTACCGAGAACCACACTGGTCGCTTTAAATCTGATGGACTATCAGATACTACCTATATATTATCTGAATATTTAAAAATCACTCAGCCCCCGTTTCCAAAACATTTTTTCCGAACGTATTGTCTATAATGAAGCCAATAAGTAAGGTCATTAGGGAAGACATATAAAAGAATTGCCATATATTATTACGTTTAAAACAAACAAAGAGTTAGTTGTAAAAGTAAAAATAAAATCATATTTGAGTCTGTCTTATTTTTTCCTGACATTTGTTGTGTATTTTCAATACTTTTGCATAATTCAGTATTTATATTAATGTAAAATTCGATAATGCGCATAATTGCCTACTTGTAATTATTATTACGAAGTGATGGCGTAACATCGCCATCTGTTGAACACTTTACATAATGATGCAGAAATGTAGACAATTTAACTGAACATATCCATGTATGTAATTGTTATTTCCTTTGTAACTCTATTTGGAATAGGAGGGATAGCTTTGAAATGACGAGTTTCCTCACAGGATATACTCCATAACAAACGAACAAGGGTTTTGTAGTCATATAAATGTCTATGATATATTGCTCAATCAATATTCGCCCTTCTGATCAAAGTTGTAAGGGCTATTTTGTGTAGGTGGTTTAGTATAAGTTGGTCAATTGACTCATATTTCTAGTCATTTGATTGGTCCCAGAATAATGATGCGATTTGTTTTTTCGCGGCAACGATTCTTCCAATAAGAACAGAACATATTTAATCATTATGATGCAAAATACTATACGTATTCAACCAAAGTTCTGTTTTAAACCCAACAAGTTATTGCGTGTTCGCTCTTAATGACATTATTTTAAAATTGGGGAACTGTATCAATAAGTCGTTGTTTCTGTGTTTTAAATTCCTGTCATGTCCAATTGTTGATCAGATTACCAATGTTATTTGCAAATGTATCGCCGCAGGCTTTATATTTTTTAATATTCCTGGAATTTCCCTGATTTCCTAGGCACGAACTCGTCATGGAATCTTTTGTCGACTAGGAAAGCATGAATTACCTATACTTTGCCTCGCCTATTCGCTTAACGATTTAGATAAAAGATACCACATATTAACTGATCGAATAGGTCACTTAGCGCTTGCAGCTATACACATGCGAGTGTTGAGGTGAATATACCGTGTTGAACTTTGAATGAAATAGACCAAGGCATACAACCGACGAGGTATTGCGTACCGTGATACGATTTAAAACGTGTGCAATTAAACTCGATTGACATATGTTCATGGCGTAACGTGAAGGCGGATAAATGGTAATGAAATCATACCCACACATCAACATCAACCCTTTCATCGTTCCACTGTTAGACGTCTCCGGTTACGGCGTGTCTTTCCTCGGAATGAGAAGCATTAAGGCCCTTAATCTGCCACGTTGGCCAAATGTTGGTTGACATTGGTATTTCAAAAAAATAAAGGAAATCAAAACCAACGCATCACTAAAGAACTTTGGAAGTCAATGGTAAAAATTTTTTGCTTATTGCATTTCGCCAGTGTGTATTTTATATAACAAAAAAACTACTGCAATAGAAGTATGAGCGCTTTTTTCAAAGTATCAGAGTATGTATGTACCTTATTTAAGAACGCAGTTTAGTATCCATCCATATACGCGCACAGGAACTCGCTAAGGCGCACGTCATCTGAAATTATCAAGAGAAATGCTAATGTTGCTCAAAGTAAAGTGCTCAAAAAAAATAACCTACCTATCTTGTTTGTAAAGATATTGGATTAGCGACCCTTTCTACATATGTGTGTAATTCTCTGTGTGTGTTCACGGTATCCACGAGATTATGCCGGAGTATCAATGTTATTATCAGTAATGCATTTCACCAATTTCGATGCTTATACCAATAATTTTACTATACATATAGGTACATTTTCATTAATTATGCTCTGCACTGTTATGTAATATTTTATTCGATGCGCAAACATGTTGTTATTCCATAAGTTATAATGATAACCGTCCTGTGTCGTTCTTAATTATTATTATTCTTGTTCTG
>DVPR01001715.1:0-10455 GCA_018239345.1 Oxynetra stangelandi | reverse complement strand
AGATGTTTGGCACTCCGTGCTCTCTGCCTACCCCGCTAGGGACCTGGCGTGACGGTTATTTATTTATTTTATTTTATCAACACTCTTTAAATAAAATTTTGTTTGGTTATTATGTAATTAATTATTGTTATTATATTACGAAAATATACATGCTGGTGCTATCATATACATATGTATTTTATTATCGGCTCCAACTTTAAGTTTCATTGACATGATTGTTCCGTGGGTGTAATGATTAGTGGAGCCGACAGCTGAACCAGAGGTCGTGGGTTTGATTCCCATGCGGGACTAATATCTCTGTGATGAACACTACATTGTCCTGTTGAACATCAGATGACAGTGTGTAAAAATGTTCCCAAATATTATTATTAATATTAGGCACAAGTCTTCAGACGAATACAGTAGACCCGAAGCATATTATACCACGCTGCTTCAATGCGAAGCTTATAAATGCACAAATAAAACTTTCGATCTGCTTTTTACGTTTTCATGTGAAACAGCTGAAGTTTATTTCGACAGTAATCTTGTATTGTATATGATTACATTCTGATTTAAGCAAAGATACGGGGTGTTCAATATGCACTTTTAAATATATGCATTATAATGAAACAATAAGTGATTATTTTGTATGGTCGTTAATTATTAGTAGGTACTCACCGCTAACTAAACCGCGGGTAAGTAGTTTTTCATAAGAACTTGTTAACATCACAGTCGGCTCCCCGCTAGTTTTTTCTAATTGATACCCAATATGCATTTGAATTCTAATTGTAAACAAGATTTTATGTCTTTTTTTATTTTTAACCGCCTTATTCGATCACGTGGGACCGGAGTCATTAAACTTACAATATTTTTTGTTTTCAACATAACGAAGGCGATGTTGGTTTTCGGTTTTCTACTCTCATTAAACCATTGATTTACTGCTCCATTGCACCGGAATGGTTAATTTGAACATATTCGATTTGTCGGTTTAATCTTTAAAACGCTCGTTGCCTAGCCTCGTTGATGTTATGCCGTGGCGTTCAACGAATTTGTTCTTTACCGAGAATTATTCCATTATAAGAAATATTTA
Organism: Oxynetra stangelandi; assembly: GCA_018239345.1. Lineage (NCBI taxonomy): Eukaryota > Metazoa > Arthropoda > Insecta > Lepidoptera > Hesperiidae > Oxynetra > Oxynetra stangelandi. The sequence goes on along the minus strand of DVPR01001715.1, from coordinate 9,386 downwards.
TATGTTTATTTTAGAATCGAATAAATTAATTCAATTTAACTGAATATTTCATTCGACAAAAACTTGCAAGTATCCTCAGAATTGTTCACAGTCACAATAAATGACTTGTAATGTTAAAATGCAAATTGTTGACATGCACTAATTGAGCGGGATTTGAATCCACGACCACCGAGAACGAAAGCTGCATTGTTAACCAGTAAACTATCACTGCTTTAAAAAAAAATATGTTTGGTAGTGTAATGGTTTTGTAAGCGCACACGAATCTCATTCACAAGTACCAATTCAACGTGAGCGCGCAGTCATACGCGATTCAGCGCATGCCTTTAAAGGAGCCTGGCGCCGTCCGGTGAGTCATCGCCTCATTGTCGCCGAATTGTCACCCCATGTTGACGCGATGAAGCGCCACACGCCTTTTGCGCTGATCATAGCGGAGTTGACGAAGTCGGTGACACTTTTCAATTTGATATTGCCTTATTGTCTATACATTCATTTGACCGTGTCATTTGAGTTTTATGTTTTTAATCAGTTGATTTGGATATGTTATTTATTTTTTTGTGACCAAAGTAAACACATGTTAAGGTTTATACAACGCCTTAATATAGGTAACATGTAGTAATAGTTAAAACTATTTAACTAGCGTTATGAGAGCCTAATAGGAACTAAACCAAATGTCCCTTAGATTTATGTCTACAGACGTTTTCGACTTTAGTCGCAGATGCTGCTGTACTTTTCATATAAAAAACGTGCCTTTCTTTGTTACGTTTAAGTATAAACGCCTCATGCATAAGTACCTTAAAACCTTAAGAACAGTGATCATTTCACATGTCCGGCATTCCATTTGAGGACAAACTTTCAACACTCCGTATACAATTGCATATAACCCATCATCGTTTCAAACGAAAATGCAATAGATGCACCTACAGACATAAACCAAACACTAATGTTACAAGACCTTAAGTAGAATACCATACAACCTTCTACCAACCGATGTAAACTCATTGACAGTGCCACGAAAATTTTCAACCACAATTGTCTCTTATAACACCCACGAAAGGAGAGTAACGTATAAGTACTGCTATATAAACGACCCCATGCTGCCTTATCATATAAACGGTATCATGCTTCGGTTTTTACTTACTGTATCTTGTGATATTTTGCCCACCGACTCACCAACGGGCGACTGCATGGCTTTATGAACGTGTCTGAAATGGTAATCGAGTTTTTTTGTCTCTTAAACTCAAACACTCACGTACTAGTCTCAGTAGCGACTTTGATAGTTTGAGCTGATCGTATTATAAAGTAAATACGTAGTTAGGTGCACTTAGGTCTTGTAAATCATAGTATATATAGCAATAATGGTATTAGTATTTTGAGACGACTCACACACAGTGGTCTGATTCCAAACTAGGTCGTGCCTCTGTTGTACAAACACTCGGTAAACTCAGTATACTTATATATAGTTATATAATTTTCTTAATATGTACATAGGTATATCGATCATTTTACACACAGACAATATTTGTCCTGAACAAGAATCGAACCAGTAATCTTCAAGTTAGTCACCGCTAACCATTGAACCAAACGGTGTAGTCAATAAAAAAATTCCAATAATTTCTTGTGTTTTATCCCTTCGATAAAAATTATCGTTAAGTTACTTTTACGCCACGATAATTTATATATTATTGTTATTGGAATGTATTTCAATTAAAATTTATCTATAATTACTTAAGTATATAAGTAAGTGCTCGGGCAGTGTAAGTGACGTTCAACCTTGGGCCTGCACGGTGCGGTCCCGTTTCGAACAATCCACGCACGGAAATGCTAATTTTTATGTACGTGTTACGCTCACTCTGTATATGGACACGGTGATAAGCGGAGCGGAGAGCGTATCGAGAAATTAAATAATTTATATAATTCCATATTAATAAAAAAAAATATTCTTCGTTTTGTTTTCTTTTCAATGTCTTAATCTCAGTGAATTAGTGCATAGGATACTTTGAATATATTTTTATATCAATAGCTAACATTCAAAAGAAATCGGGGATGGAAAATTACAGGAGAATTGTTTCTTTTATATTTGTACTGTCGCGAATAATAATAACACTATACGATTATTGTAACTGAAACACCATTTGTCTCTACTTCCCATGATCTATGGATGTGGAGTATAACGTGGCAGCCACACAGTAGGGCGTTGTTTTAATTTTTCAACAAATAGTTCATAATTCTTACCACTACCGCCACTGGTCAAGAGATGGCGACACTGCCGATCCTCAATCACACTAACGAAGTTTCGTGAAAAGCTAGCATGTATACAAGTTACGTTAATTAGAGTTAAGTTACGTTTAGTTTAAATTAGAACAATTTCCTTTTGCCACAAAATTAAAGAAATTATGTTGTAAATATGTAGCAAAATTTAAAATTGACTCAATTTATTTCTCATTTTAGTCCGTTAGCGAAAGTTTCAATGAAATTGTTCATATGTATGTCAACTCCATTTTGTTATAAATATAGTGTCAGTTAACCGACATTAGTATTTCTATATAAATTTGAACTGGTGAGCGTTGCTCTTGAAATCAATATAAAAACAAATATTACAGTCAAATAATTACTCATCAATATTGCGTTGTTATCGGATATTTGACTGTTGATTTTATTGATTTAAAGTAAACAGGAATTCTAATCTTGATTGATACGACTTCTAGGAGAAGTACTTATTTGTTTTAATTAATCCATATGTTCAGTAGTTAGCGATTCTGATTGCTATACTGGAGATTGTAGGTTCGATTGCCACCCGTGACGAATATTTCTGTAATGAAGAGAAGTATCATTCTGTGATTTTTTATTATTAAAACACATAATTTCTTGTGATCTTATAATCCTCTATTCCCGTACTGACATGCGGTACGCCTTAGGAATATATCTACAAGAACTATGAATGAAAAATATGTAGGCGAAGTCGGTATATATTGTCGTGACTCTTGCTTTCGTTTACTTATATGGACTTTACTATGGTTATTATAAAAGGTGTATCTTTTAAACAATCATGCGAAACACGAATTCAAATTTGAACCTTAAGTATAAGTACGTGCAAGGTTTAAATTAAAACAAACGAATATCAGTTTCACGTACATACGTATGGTGATTACGTAATGATGAAAACTGAAAGTAGAACGAACTATGACTATCTATTAAAACATCTCAATATTATAATAAACGATGGCGGAGTACATTAAATATTGCTTTCTAAATCTACCTACATTCTGAGTAACTGTGCTTGATCCGTTGGTGCAGTGGTTAGTAAAGCTAAGTTCTGAACCGAGGTTCGCGAGTTCGATTCGCGGCCGTAGCTATTAGTTTTGTTATGAGCACTAGCGTTTGTTTTACGTCTGGGTGATACAGATATCAGATATCTATATAGGTATATATTTATATGTACATGTTGTTTGTTTCTCATAACACAGGCCCTGTCTAGTTCAAGATTGGACGGCCGTGTGTGGAGATGTCCCGAGATATTATTTTCTTATGTAATCACTGATATCAAAATAAATTGAAAAGGCTGTTGTGGGTAATATTTTTATTCGCCAAGAACCCATTCCTGTGTCTGTTAACTCTTTCTTGATAACCATTAATTACCTTTTAAACCTGTACACCTAATTCTAGACTTTGATTTGTTATACCAGAAAGTGTTTGATAGAGATCGCTACCCTCGCGTCTCCCGAAGTAGGCAAAGCTGAAGCTGACAGCGAAATAAATGCATCCAGCGGGAACTAGACTCGCCTGTATAAGATAATAAAAGATTGATATATACAGAACTGAATAACGATTCAAAGACTACGCGTTTATGTATAACGTTTATGTTTATGTAAAAGAGTTAAGTAAATGTCTAAATTTGTCTGACAATCTACGATTTCGCTCCCATACCTTCAAAGTGTAGAAACTTGTTTACACAGAGATTCGTACTTGCAAATGTTGGAGGTAAATAAAAACTGGGCTCGGTTCGAGATAACGAGCGTTCCGGTGGTCTCCGCCGGCGGCTAGAGCCGTTTTATAGAGATTGTAGAGTCGGCTCTACAATATATGGGTTTATGAAACTGTTTATACGATTCCGCTCATATTTGTGTATAGTTAGGTTATTTTGAATTCGTTTCTCAATAAGGTTATCCTTGGCTTGTAAATGTGTTCCAATTTCGTAACTGTTTGCTGAACAGAAACATAAGGTGTCCCGACTCTACCGTAGTTCTGAGTGGATAAAAAAAAAACATCAACAATGAGATGGGTTAAACTTGTCTCAGTTCGAAAACGATTAAAAAAATTAATTAAATAAACTTCTGTAAATTGACATGGAACCTAAGATTATTAACATTTCATTAAATGAGTTTTTGAAGTACCAACATAGTCGTATTTTAAATTTAAGTGCTGCAAGTAAACAATTAAGACCTAATAACCCAGATTTAGAGTATAAAAATTGGAATGTCAGCTGGTACTTTCGTATCGCACCAAGCGGTAGCATTTGAGGCTATGAGTATAGGCGTTATTATGTGGCATACTTGGTTCCGAAAATTTTTGGTTTTTTTTTGTGTTGTCTTCGTGTATCAAATTTATAACCCGTATATTATTAAACAGTGAAAACATTGGAGTATCGAAAAAGAATAGGGTCAAGCGATTTTGAGTACTTACTGACGAATTTTGGATATGTGATTGCCGGGGGTGAATTAACAATAGTAAATTCATATTCACAGGAATTTAATGTACAATTATTTTTTGAATAAATTTCCACAAGATACCTACATAGGTCTGTGGAAAGATTTATGGAGATCCTGATTAATCGTCAGAACTTTGGATGTTTTTTCAGAAATTCTGATCGCTATGAATTGAAAATAAAAAAAGTATGCTTTCTTTTCATTTTCTAAATTACATCTAAATCCTATGAGCGTTTTACACTAAAAATCCAAAGTGTTGCCTATGAACACTATTATATTTATAAAATGTGTTAACCAGTAAATATTTTCACAGTATAGACATTTGTAAATACATAATATACGAGTACATCCATAAAAGAAATCCTTGTAAAACATTTGTTACGTAACAAAACAGTCAGGACCATTTATATCAATAAGCCTGTCCTGATAAAGTATCAAAATAAGCGTTATTATTGTTCTTTTAGAACCTTGAAAAACTTGAACTGGAAAAGGTAATTTGTGTAAAACGGCAAATAAATAACAAAATAAAGGCAACAATAACTTGTTTATTAACCACAAATTTGTTATTTCATTTTTTTATTAAGTGAACGCATTGTTCGTTTTTTGTATTTTTTATCTCAAAAATATTTATACAATAATAATTGAATAACTTATTGTTAATAACAACATTGGTACAGTTTTTATTCGATTTCAATATTATTATTTTACATCTCTTTTTTGTCCTCAAATAAAAACCGAAAATATTTTATAATTACTTTTTTTGTTTTTTTTTTATTTAATTTTTATATCATAAATAAATTTATTTTGAATAAGAAATAATAAAAGGTATTATTCAGTAACTTGATTATGTTGTACAATCCTTAGACGCATTATACTTTTTTATATTACAGAAGACGTTAGAGCGTTTGGTGTAAAAAAGCATATTGAGTTTATACTAATACTGATGAATGTAGACGAAGCACGTCAGGTTTGCAAGGACAGAGATGTTTGGCACTCCGTGCTCTCTGCTTACCCCGCTAGGGACCTGGCGTGATGGTTTTTTTTTTCTTATATAATTCTAACACTTGACGATCATAGCTTCTACTGTATGCACAAACTAGTGTATTGAAGATTACTACACCACGACACGCTTAAGGATTACTCATAAATAGCCACAACACTATTTAGAGACAGTCCAAGTAAAACATGCGTGAATGTTTTGAGTCCAGTATTTACTATTACACCATTCTCCAGTATATTTGTCCAGGTGAGATGTTTCCTGCTCCGGAGCCAGACGGCGCGGTGTTTGGACAACAGTTTAACGGCGCACTGGACGTGATCGCTCATTCGATCTGTAGGTGCGAGAACATACCAGTTATTTGTTGGTGAAACATGTTTGTTGATTTATAGCTTTTTTTTATAGAAATACGTTAATATAATTCTAAGTACATCATTGGATACTTGTGCGCTAAAACGTTATGTAAATATGTTTATTATGTACGTATTATATTAGAATGCTGTTAGAGGCGAGCTTTATTAGATAACTGCATATTTTATTGAAAACGTTGATCTGTCTTTGTATAAAGTAAATATTTATAAGCGGCTACTGGAATTTGCAATATCATAAAGTTATGGGTAATAATATAAAACAATCGTGATTAACAAGTTGGTACAGGTTTTACTTACGCGCGATGTTAGAAATGTTTTCTTCATAAAAGTATCACCTAGATCATAGATAATCAATCTTCACCTTCATCGTTATTATAATAGGCCTTGATATTAGGCCCCGATATTAAGCTATCACCAAACCAATTCTCATCGAAAATCGTGATTTTTTTTTACACTTACTCTTAACGAGAAAAATGGACGAACATTAAAATAAAACATTTATCGGGTGTAGAAGATAAAAGACACAGTATATAAACAACAATCAGTAGGTTATCGAAGTAAAAGAAGATAGAGTGGATAAAGAAGACACAGTAAAACAACAAACAGTAGGTAACTGAAAAGTTATAGGCAATCGTAATCCCGAACAAAAGCAACACACATTCACTTGGCGGACGCGAGCATTGCGTTGCAATCACGGTGTCTAGTCTTCACTAAATCAGGTCAACACTTGCACACGAACAAACACTGTAGATTAACACCATTACTCTCGTCACGATGGCACCAAGGCGAGCCAGCGTGACTTACTTCAAACTAATCGAACATACGAAATAATAACTCATATTGTTTACCTTTAAAAATTCACTTCGTGCTCATTATATTTTACTTAGTCTAAACATTTATTTTGTTATTATCTGACAATGCAATATATAAACGTGATGAGCAATACAATGAAATTACAGAGACAATTTAGTCAATTGCTTAATAATTAAATCTGTAATATGAACATTTATAGATGAGAATTAACAGAGCAGAATGATTGGAATAATCCGTAACAGAACTACGATCATGAAAGGACAAAGAATATTTCAAATGTAGTCTTTTTACACATGATTGTCATTAGGTCGTGGAAAGAATCTGAATTTGAATTAAAAATAATATCAGAAAATATACTCAAAAAAGAAATCGAAACTTAAGACATAGATATCGAATCGAAACATGGTCCAAAATAAATGAAAAAACTGAGCATAACGATAGAAAACAAAGACTACTCTAATATTATTTTCATCCTTATCATAATATCAATTTGCAGATATTCAGATTTACACAAACAAAAATTTAAAAACGACCTTGCAAGGACTGCATAAGGTGACCTGTCTCAACAAACTACATCTCCCATGGAATGCATCAAAGAAAACCCATACCAAATTTGTCACTGCTAAAAATAGCATCAAAGAATCTCCATGTAGTTCTACATGCATTCGTATGTTTATTTATTTTCTGGCGTTGATTTACGATGACCAACACACACCGGATCTTATTTATTACAATTCTTGTATGGATTAGAATTTTAAAGAGGGGTTCACATAACGCAAATAGTGCAGTTGAAATGATTTACATGACACGTTTTTCAAATTGTACTGCAGTAAATTATTGATGGCAGTTACTCTTTTTAAGACAACTCCTGAACGCCAGTCTCACAGCAGTTGCGAAGCCACTTGGAGCGTGCTCCACTACGCAGAAACGAATTGCTCTATTCATTGTTTGATTAATTATTTATTTCAAGTTTGCAACGCCAAAGTTTATACCGAATAACCGAGTAACAGCAATGCTTGATTTGAGCTTTCGTGCATTTAATGTTATTCGTTCCTAAAACTTTAAAAAGTACTCATAACTGTAACATGATAAACAGTACTTTGTTATCAGCTTTTGTTATTCACACTTTTCTATATTTTTAATGCAGCTGGTATCATATTTTCTCTCTATTGTCTCTGCGGTCACTTTGGCAATAACTGTAAATTTATGACTACGAGATTTGGGAGGTTTTGGTATTCCAGTACCATCATAAGCGCGATGTTCATTACCTGGGTCAGTCGTCCCCATGAGACCTGCTTGAATAGAGATGCAGTCCTAAGACTCGCAACTCCCTGCCCTCGAATGCCGTGACCTAAGATGATCTGATTAGATAATTTTAGATAATTTTGTACATCACATTCAGTACAATTGATTATAATTTTAATACACATTGTCATCATTTTAGGATATTGTTTGAGATATTATTATTGTTTCATAATTTATACCAAATAGAATAAAAAAAATTAAAAAAAAAAATGGTGCTAAAGGAAACATGACAGAGTAGGTATAAGAAAATAATATGTAATAGCCTTAGTAGTGTAAGCTTGGCTTTAGACCTTTTCATAATATGTCATTTAAATCAAAGTTATGATCTGCATGCGTTCGGTTTAACAGAGTATAAGATTTATTGTACACGTGAAAACATTATTAATATTTTATATCTGTCCGTGTTGTCTTAATGTTCCTTTTGTTGTTACAGGTAAAGTCAACCAACCATATTCCAGACTTCTTTAAAACATGTAAGAAATGTTTTAACGTTTTAAGTAAGACCTGACTCGGTTTTATCTACAGTATAGCTACTTCTGCTAACATAATCCAATCCTATTCAGTTCAAAACTTATAAGTGCACGGTAATTTGATTAAACAATTTAAAACATATATAGCGCCATCTTTTGGCCGATGATAGGAGTACGTTGTCATATAGATTCTCTTACACATTTTTGTTTCTGATCTGCAAAATTTTCTAAACGGTACAATAATAGTTAGTGAGTAAAGCGATCTGTCTGTACAATTAAATATGAAGTAAGACACGTATAAATAATGCTAATAGCTATGGGTTTGGTTTCGTTTAAAAGATATGCTATTAGTGTTCATGTTCTTTTGAAAGTCGTACACCTTAAAAAATCAAGTAGAATAACACCACATCTTGTGGATAGGCAACCACTTGCATACGTTCATGCAAATTACTACTGAAACCGAGAATAGAAGGCGTGTTCCTTTGTTCAGTCGTGCTGATATGCTAAACTTTAGGACTTAATAATCATTGGAAGTATCGCTGCCATTGACCTCAGACAGGACGCTACTGTTATTCGGAAGTAATAATCGATGTCCAGGAGCCGGTCTGGTCCTTACTCATCACGGAGGAAGCATATTGTAATATACGTTAAAGAAAGTGTCACCGAGGATCAAATCTGGAGCATGCAGTGATACCGCTAAGCCAAAGCTACACTGTACTTGGCAATG
>DVPR01001714.1:0-10460 GCA_018239345.1 Oxynetra stangelandi | reverse complement strand
AGTACCCCTGGTGGGACTCGAACCCACAATCCCCGGCTTAGGAGGCCGATGCCTTATCCATTAGGCCACAGGGGCTCGATGTGTGCATAGTCAAAATTTATGAATACATTATTTTATCCTATACAGTTTCATGCCAAAATATATGTAATTTTATTATAGTTTTTTTTTTCATAACTATAGTTTCCCTTAACCAAAAAATGGCTTTTTTACCTTTTATTTAAAAAACTCATAATAGCCAACTTATCGTCAGCATAGGAATGTCTAACACGATGCTAAAATGCTAAGCTAATCATGTTATTCCAGTTAACAATACAAATACGAAATGGTATATTAAAACAGAAGTTACGCCATCTATCAATCATGAGTAGTAAATAGAGTGAGAATGGTGAGCATTATGTTGCGTCTCTATGTTAACAGAGTGCGCAATAGCTCTTTATGACAATTATTAATATATAGTCAGTTGTTAATTGTACGATGACAAAATCGCTTGATAAAGATTTGTATACTTTTTATGTCATGGAAATTTTTATACCAGTCTAGAAATAGTACGTCAAGGTTATAAAAATGCATGAAATATGATGGGTACACGGGTAGAGAACACCAAAAGGATTTGGTTCATTCGAGGATTTCATTTATTCCTTTAGGTAAAATAATAATGCAGAATAAATAAACAATTTAATTTGTATGTAATACACTGTTTGTATACATTTATTTCACACCTGTCGGTAAGGACTCCGTGGCGCAACGGTAGCGCGTCTGACTCCAGATCAGAAGGTTGCGTGTTCAAATCACGTCGGGGTCAGAATATATTTTATCTTATTTCTATTTTATATAGACACTTTAGAAAGTGCCTAGAGGCAAGCGTGCTTCATCCCGCTTTCCATCAGGATAGCAGTTAAAAGAAAATATATGTTCATAATATGAATCACTGTAGTTACTGATAATAATTTTCGTTATTGTAAATATTTCAACTTTTTATTATTTTAACGCATTGTTAAATTATTATATTAATATTTATTACGGCTCGCAATATATTTTTGTTACAAATAAACCTGTTTCGAGCATTGACGATAAGATATAATTAAAAGTCATTAAAGTGGATTTATTTAATAATTATCAATATAATCACTTAAATCTTCTTGGATATTCGCCAGCATATTACTCTTTTGATATTATTACTCGACTTTTGGGCCATGAAATCGTCTTAGATATTATTTTCCTACATAATATCCTGGGACCTTTTTACAATAAAATTATCTTTTATAGAGACCCTACCTACTGTATGACCGTAGATAATATGGTTTATCGATTTTAGCGACCTTGAACCATGATTGGGGTTTGGAATTAATTTTGTAGACATCAAGGCTAGGTATCCTTGAGTTCCGATTTGCACTGCGAGCTCAATAAAGTCTCACGTTAATTTAGTATACTGTCAAGCCGTTCCTTTATAGTTAGCTATACTGGTTACTGTTTAAAACGGAACTCAGTCCAGTATACTTACATCCACTGTTTTTCTGTTTTCTTCAGTTACTGTAATTTCATACAAAGTATTGGATTCACAATCCAATAAACTCATTTTTTTTTAATTTTCAATTAATTGCTAATCTCAATGCGTGATTTTCAATTTTCTTTTCCGCGTATAGATGTTGCGCTCGGGAGGTAAAACAAATGTTGTAGCTTTCATTAATATCTCAAACACTAAATATTTCTGTCTGAAAATGCACTAGAAAAATAAAGTTCCCTACAGTATATTTTGATATTCTGATATTATATGATAAAATATCGACGATAAAGATATCGATGGTAAACATGAATAAAAATATAATAAATTTTTAGATATTTATTTTCGTACGCAAGAGTGTCTGAGAGTTCAAAATAAAAATGACAGTGTACGATATTTTAATTCAGAGAAAAAAAACTTTCATTTTTATTGATATTACTGAAGTGCTTACAACCCATTTATGAAAAGTATACAATATACCGGCGTTCTGGTCAATAAAGTAATGACACAACATAAATCAGGGCCCAACAGATAATTCCTGCATACAAACAAGTAAAATAATACAATATATATTGATTAGTCGATCTTACGATTCAAGCAGGGACTTCAGATAACACTGGGTTAATAAGTATAATAATAATTATGGATTCAAAGGCAAGTTTATTATTTTTATCACGCTGAAATAGATTGTAGGTACATAGTTAAACACTTCAAATTTTGACGAGCGATAAAAACAACTATAGTAACGATTTGCACGTGACTAGATTACTTATTCGCAAATATGCGTAACTTTACAAACTAGAATAACACTCATTGTCCTCATGATTAGGTTATAAAAAGGTCTATTAGTACGTACTAGCAAGAACCAATACAAATTTAAAGGACGGACTAATAAGTAGTATGCCAGGTATTACATAAGGAGTTAGATCCGATAATACTTAGCCAGCGATAAATGTACATATATTCTTTATTCATTACATCATATTAAAATGATTAGTCACAAAACTCATGATGTACTTTCACATTGTTTGTGGGAGTGGCATTTACGTCACAGATGCTGTAAGTACTGTGACAAAGCTGAGAATTTAGACGTTTTTGTTTCTTAATATAGCGAATGTCTACTTTTATTAAAGATCTAAAAGTTGAATTTAACATAACGTCCCGTATAAGATACGACATTTTAAATCTTAACTGGAAAATCCTCATTCCTTACCGATTCAGCCGTACCTCGGCGATGAAGGGGATTTGCACTGAAAATAACCCTTACCCGGTTTCCTTAAAGCATAATTTAGATTGTTACAAACATGTTTAAAAGCGTTTCGTTTCTGAGAACCAGTTGCCGGGACGGTCAGGTGACTGGCATACGTGTCTGCTGGCGCCTTTACAAATGAATCGCATTCTTGGTAATGCACACATACACAGTTGCGTCTGTGTAATTTTCTGCGTAACTACAATCTGTTATGTGCATGTATAAGAACACGCCTTCAAACTGCATACGTGTGGGTTTGAAGGCTTGTTTGTGTTAAACCTGGAGGCCATATTATAGAGATTGGAAGACAAAGTCAAATATTTTTTGAATCGCTTATTTCATTAACACTTATTAGAGAGGTTTGTTTCGTTTCACGTGATTATTCGTCATGATTTATTTTCAGCGATGTAGTCATTTTTTACGGAACCGCTGTGCATGATAATAAGTTATACGAATTTTCACGAATCATTTCAGTTTCGTGCAGAATACACGGATATTTTCTATTTTAAGGATGTATTTGGTACTTTGTCTGCTAATAACATAGTCAAAAATTACACAAATAAACATTTTCTCTGAATAATATAAATATAAATAGTGAATATAAACTACGTACTTTAAATAATATATTTCTGTTGTTCCTAAATTTCGATGGTCGTGTGAAAGTTGACATGACTAAAAATACACCGTCTTATAATGAAACAATCGACCCAGTTACAGAAAAAGTAGCTTTACAGGTGTCATCTGGGTTTCCAACTCTGAAGTGTCAACCCGGAAGCGCAAATGTTATTATGCGTTACCATTTGACATACTGTTTCGGATTTCAATGTCATTAAATGTAGAGTACCTACTTGAGTTGTAATAGAATAGAGTTTAAATTAGCTTAGTCTAAAATGTATTTCTTTTCGGGATCAATCTATTTTATTATATTGGGAAAACGTACACACATATGTGGACACCATTAAGGCGTTTTAACATATTTAAACTAAGTAATTTTGCACTACACCTACAAAAATTTGAACCAATATTTGACATTAAACAGAACAAAGTATGTCTGAGGAATTCACACTACAAACTGTTTCTTAAAAATCATAGCTTTAAATACGAGTACAATTGGATAAAATATATTATAGGTGTCAATTTCAGGTAAGTCGCCCAGTTTGTTTATCTTATTGTTGATCTTAGGAAAGAAACGTTTTGTCTATATTCCATTGATCTACAAAGGATGTGAAGGCAGACGGATAAGTCTTTGAAATATAATTAAGAAAGGAGTTTATAGACTCAATTTGCTACTACGCTAGATTTACGTACAGTATGGTCCGCTATTAGGCGTGTTCTGGGCATGAATACTCATAAGACGTCGCTTCCTCGTCGATCTTGCAGCTTCTTTATGCTAAATATTTAAATATTGAACGATAAACTATTGAGGACAATACCTCAGAACAAATGGCATGAATAGTAGAACAATTCTTTTAATTATTTCAATAGTTTTGAACCGGGAGATTAATCTCGTAATAAATCATTTTATTGGCCTTTTCAACAACATGGTTTACATGTGTTAATAAACCAGTTTCAGGCAGTCCTCAATGACATTTTTTACTCTTAAATTTAAGAAGTCGGCGGTTAAGCGTATATTTACATTTATTAATATTGGACTCACGCATAGATGTGAGTATGTAGTTGCAAAGCGTTTAACTAAATTAAGGTCTAATTTGTTGTGGCGACAATAATCGTTAAATCTGCATACATCTTGTTGTAAGAGATGACAACGAGTAATATTGGGAATATATTTAAAAATGTTGCAATCCTTATCTGACATAACCTAAATGTTACGTTATTACAATCAATACTCTTTCTTTTTTCTTTACATCCTCTTCTGTGTCTAGAATAAAAACATTTTTTTTCTTATCATCAGTATAAAACACAGATTAAGTGTTGGCAATAAGAGTTTATGAAAATTTAAATAATAATCAAAGATCCGTCAGCACTACTGGGGAAACCCAGATAACACCAGTTTTGAGTAACAGCATGGGATTCTTTTTGTATGTAAGCATTAAGTCACCTATAGCTACATAGAACTCAGGCGTATCGAACACTCACTTAGAATTAAAAAAGATTCTGTAATAAAATTATTTGTTTAATGCGACCAAATCATTTAGTAAAACCAGATTCCATACTAGAGGTTGTGTACTCTATAAATGATAGCAGATTACATGTAGTAAAACGACTTTTGAGGAAACCGTGTTTGTTCAGAAATACAATACCTGGATTGTTTCTGAAACGTATATACACCTGTTGTGTGTGTGTGTTTGCGCGTGTGTGCGCACATTGTTCACTACATAGCGGCACGCCATGTGGCTTACGAATATAATTTTAATTTCGATTACTTTATTCATAGCTCTTCTCTATGTTTTAATACTTCAGTATATTCACATAAAGCACCCAAGTAAAAAATCTTTCTTCGTATTTGAATAACTTTTATTTTTAAAAAGCTTTTCTCATTCAATTATTTATTTGAGTTTTAGAGTCGTCCACTAATTGCGAATTTGACTCGCTAAATGTGAGTATGTTTCAGTCCTAGTAGCTCAGATAACCCATTAAAGTAACACGTAAAACCTAATCTAGAGGCTCATGAAACATAAAGGCATTTTTGAGGACGATTAAGAATGCCAAGCTTTAATAAAAATACAAAAAATATATTTTTTTTATACCTAATTTTATTTTCACATTAAAAATTTTGCTTTTTTGATATAAAAATACCTGTAACATCACCAATCATTACATCATTATATCAATAAACAGCATATTAGATTAATTCATATTAAATTTTGAATGAGCTAACATACTCGTACTTTATTATCATAAATAATTGTATATTTCAATTTTCTTTTAATGAGAAAATTACTGTTATTCAATATTGTAACTTCAGTCTATCATACTAAGCATTGAGAAATGAGTAGGGTCGAGTAAAAGTGGTTGCACCACTGGTACTTCTGATTTTTATGTTACATCACAATTTTTTATTATTATTAATTATTTTGCATTACAAAAAAAACGAATTAATAATGATATAGGTATTTTTAAGAGTGCAGATAAAAATAAAAATACAAAAAAGTCTTTATTATTTATCTTAAAATATGATATATTACTCACAATAAATGTTATGCTCCAATTTTGTATAATAATGACGTTAACATTAGTACGATTTTATCTCAACGGCCTGCACAAGGTTTTCTTTTCTGCACCAAAAACACTCGTAGACATTCAACTGTACCAAGCAACAAGTAACTGTTAACAGTTTTAGTATCAACAAGCTACAATAAAAAACAAAAATCTAAAAACTGATATGTTAACTTAAAACATTTTAGCGTCAATTTTGGCCTCTTCAAACCAGCGCCGCACAGCAGTTTCCTGAATCGATATAGCAAAACTGTTATATCTACAGAGTTAACGAAGATTAAGTCAACAAGCAGCTCCTAGCAACTTTATAATTTCATGTTTGCTGTATGTTTACAGCAGGAAGTCGTGAGTGCAAACATACTTCGAACTCGGAAGTCGTGAGTTTGATATTATTAGTCGAAGCTAGATACTTCTGGTTTAAGATGTTAGTCATATGATTATACCATGATGAGTTTAATTTTTTAAGCTGTCTTAAATCTGCAATTTTTATTCTAGCATTGCATTCTTGCACCTCTTAAAAATATAGAATTTTTAGAACTTTTGTAACAAAGGTTTGCTATCAATATAATACTCGTAGTATAATAACGATAAAGTACCACTATTCCTATGTTGAGTATATAATACTATACTAATTGAACCCCTCTTCCTGTCCCACTGATGGGCACGGATTTCTCCCGCCGCGGGCACGATATATTAGGTTTATAGCTATAGTTAGTGCGTGAGGACTTCAGGCCTTACGGAATAATGTAAAATTTAGTACTTATTACCTTTTTATGGTTTCTAGCGTAGTATTTTAAGCTAAATTAAAAATAAGATATTGCATTTTTTTTTTCACGGAAGGAGTAAAATGTTTAAGATAAGCGTGAGCGAAGCAATGCAACCTTGGTAGATCTCATTGCGACTCAATGACGTCAATGAAATCGTTGACGCAAATCATCTAACATGAAGCTAATGCATCTTTATTACTGTCAATTAAGTTTTTCGTGAACTTTTCGGGCCAATTGACCCTCGTTAAGGAGCGCGCGTGACCACGGTCACACCACACCGAACGAGACGACTTCTCAATTACTTTGTTTTGTTTTATATCAAAAGTTCGATCCACGATCAGGTTCTATTATGTAATTATAAGAACAAACGGTCCACCTCATGGTAAGTGGTCACTACGGTCACTATGAACATTGACAACACCATAGACGGGTTACAATCGGAACTCTTATAACGTCTTTCTTCAGGAGTACCACGTTCCGGGTTACGGAAAAACTTCAGGAGGAAATCCAACTTATATTTTACACGTGCATAGCAAAACAGGAAAACCGAACCATGGATGACAGTGTCGAATATAGTTCATACGGAAGGGCAATACCAGAGAGTTCAATTTCTATAGGATTATTGGTAGACAAATTATATATATGTGTATGTTCTAATCAATTGTTTTTGTATGACTAATCAGTTGTTTTATGTATGTCTAATCAATTGTTTTGTGTATGACTAATTATCTATTTTATTTATGACTAATCATTTAATTAGTGTATGACTAATCATCTGTTTCGTGTGTTTTGGGTATGTTCGGAGTTTTAAATTAATATCTATAATTGTTTTTATTGCCAACAATAGTTTTAAGCCTTTTTACTCACACATGGATCTATTTAATCTGAGAAATAATAATAATAATTAGACGTACCTACATATTGTCATTTGTGTAGATTGTATACTTAAAATTGATTAAAATAATATAAAATATACTGATTTCATCATTGAATTACTGATAACAATTATTTAGAGCGATGGGTAGGAAAGTACTTCGTGAAAGATAAGATTACTACATAAACTAGGAAAAGTTAAGGAATGTATATTTTTTGTCTTCCAATCCTTTTCCAACTGTATAAACTCTACAATCTACTTCAAAAAACATTGCTTGGTAGACACACCCACCCACCCATGGAATAAGAGTAAGAATTGAAGTCATTAATATTTATAGTTGTGTCATTCAATAATTCCAAGAAACGGCCAAGCCATAACTTCGAATTGAAACGTAGAGTTAGAATGACAATTAACATTTAATTAAATAAATACGTGTTGAAATTTTTAAACGGCATACGCATTGTTTATAATGGGAGTAACATGAAAAACATATATGTATATGTGATTTATTCATGATATATTATTAATTGGGACAAATTTTGCTTACAATAATCAAACATCGTATGCACAGCGTGCATAAAATTTAAGCAACATCAAATTTAAGTTAATAAAATTTAAGCAATTATTGCTGAATAATATAATATTAGACGTGCCTACTCAAATGCATACTTTGTTAAATGAAAACCAATTACAACAGTTTTACGTCATTCATTTAAATATAAATGATGAGGTTTGAGGCATCAAGAAAATGAAATACATTGATTTTGTGTGATTTCAACTTACTTTTCATCAAGTTGCAATATAATAATATTATTAAGATGATAACAAAAAAATTAAAAAAAAAACAATTTCAGATGTATTTTTACACGAAAAAGAAATAATTGTTAACGCCGTTTGCAGATGACTTAAAAATAATTGTTCATTGTTTAGTTGAACGCTTCACGTATATTTAGTTTATTTTTTAAACCTAATTCACTGCGCTTCTTCGACGCGAATGGATTTATATATTCTTATTAGTACTCCATATACAAATGTTGAAATAAAAATGTAATTTATTTCAACATTATGATTTGGAGTGACGAATCAAGGTGTAATTTATTTCAACATTACAATTTGAAGATCTAATATACTACTATTCCGCATATAATATACTATTCCGCATTGAAATAGCTAAGTTTTAACAAAAAGCACACTCTTAGGAAACATCCCAAAAGCTATATGGGAATTCGTTAGTTGTAGATAATGAGTTTCTAAGCATACGTTACGTTACAGTTTTGGTAAGTTGGTACAACATTGCATAGTGTTTGTTTGGTTCGGTGTTGGTACGAGTTGTCACAAGGTATTAGATTGTTGAGACTGTTACAAGCATCCTTTTTTCTTACATGCCTTACTTTACGCAGCAGACTTAATAATGACGAAGCAACATAATTAGTCTCTGGTATTACAGAGTTCCAACAGCTGATGAAAGTTTTTAACCCAGCATTGACCTTTAATATAACGGTGTAACTTGAAAATATTAATTCAATAATCATATTAATAGCATACACCATTAAATATGCCCACAAACGACACACTTCTCGATGTGTGTGTGCGTGCAAAGACAAACAGGAATGATATATTATATTATATTTCGTCATGAACATTTGCGGTTAGAACGGAACACACCCACGTTGGTTTTTTATATCTTCAGTTATCTACCTACCAGTGTCATGTCAGATATAGCCAAGGTCGTGGATCCTACAGCCATGTGTATATAAAATAAAATAAATAATATGTATATATATATACTAAAATAACATCTGCAGAAAATGATATCGTTTAATGGCTACACAAAGTACTAATTACAAATAATCACACTATTTTGCGTTTCAGCAACCTCTGATCGTGCGTTGTAATGAAAACTATGTATTACGATTGTAAATAAATATTTATGTACGTTTTCGCATCTTATTCTACTTGAACACGTTCGGAGCTTAGCTCCAATATTATTTTTATTACCCACATATATTGGCAGCTGTGTGTATTTAAAAATAGTCATCGCGTTACAATATTTTTCTTAAATAGATATCTGGTTTTGTAGTTCGTTAGTTCAAGGACAAAATGTAAACATCCTTAAAAGTCGATAAAACGAGATTCTTGAGCAGCTCTTTTGTCGAAATTTACGAGACTTTTAATACGTAAATACTAGTCGAATGAAGTCCAGGTTCTATTCAAATTTATATTATACTGAATAGTATAATATAAATCTGAACAGATTATATTAAACTTAAATAAACTTAATTATCTAATATTTGTTAAATGTTATGTTAGTAACAAAACAGAACTAAAGAAAGGATTAATAAGGGAATTATTGTTCTGTGAGTAACAAATGCCTTCAGCTTATACATATTGTAAACAACGTGGAAACAAAGATTACACTATATCATGTTTTTCACAACAAATGTAGCTAATGTAATTTTATAAAAATAAAAATAGGTAGGTACATGTATGTATATAGATTGTAGTGTGCCTGAAGTCACGTGTATTGTCGCACCGCGATATCGTATGACGACTGGGGGGCTTGGTAGAACCCGCCAATCAGCGACGGCCACTGGTTTAATGCGTCAGCTTGGGAAAATGTGTAACATTTATACTTTACAAAAATTATTTTTATTAACAAAATTACGAGAAAATTATTGCTTTGAACAATGCGTTAATCATTCTATAGATTAAATGTTATTTCAATTTCAACATAACGTATTACTTATTATTCACATGCGTTCATTTATGATATAAAACGCATCGATTCTTTACCACTTGTTTAAATCTTGCCCAACTCTTTGCAATATTTTTATGTAACACTGTAAACGGCCGTAAAGCATGTATTCGAGTAAGATATGATTACAGCCAAAA
>DVPR01001713.1:0-10463 GCA_018239345.1 Oxynetra stangelandi | reverse complement strand
CACACTGTATCCAATGACGAAGTATATATATATATATATATATATATATATATATATATATATATATATATATATGTCAAGAGCCTCCGAAACCAGCTTGTATTCATTAAGTTGGAGTAAGAATAGTAAGTCTTTATAAAATTTGGAACGCTTAAAACGCTAAATAATCTTATCCAGACGACGCCGTTCTACCACTGAACCAGCAGTGTCGCCTTTTCTTCGAAAAGTAGCAAAGTAGCAATTTACGAAGAAAGAACAGTACACGAAAAAAAAATTGTTTTTTTTAGATTTCAATGCACACATAGGCAAACAACCTCGGGAAAGCGGAAATAATATCCATGGCTTATACTAATGCAATGGTATCCAGTTCGCTGCGCAAATTGATGAAAACCAAAAAAGTAAACTAAGAATATGTATAAAAACGAATGAATTGGTCGCTGGGTTCAGGTACGTTTTCGATCGGCGATTAACGGGTTTTACGTGTATTTCCGCTACGAGCTGATCTAAAGATTATGACGTCATTAAACGTTATGAACGTTCGGCGCGCCTTTATTGGAGGCATTAACCCGGAAACCACGCGTGAAAAGTATCGGGGTGCATGTTTTAACTTTTATATCTTAACATGGCAATTTATGGGATGTTATATTTTTCTTTTTCTTTTTTTGCACATATGCACATACATGCAGATACACGCGCACACCCACATAGTACTTATGAGATTATTAAATAAATAAATAAATAACCGTCACGCCGAGACTATTTATTGCAATTTTTAATATCTAAGGTCTAATACGTAGTACTCAACAGATCGATTTTCGATTTCATTACGGTGAACATTGTAACGAATGCTGTACACTACTCTCTATTTAAAAATATGTTTAGGAAAACAAAACATGGCTAGAAACGCCGAAAACAAAAGAAGTCCACGCGCGCGTCCCTTTCGATACATCGAATAATATTTTCCTTTTCGTTTTCTTATATTTTTAGAATGTTTAGATCTGTAATTTTTATAAATATTTTGGACAATACACTCCTACAACTTCATACAACGCTATAAGTGGTGACCCCGACGTGAGTATAGTGCGCAGTGCAATCGTACATGAGCGTAGTGCGTGTGTTTATTACACATATTAGTGATGGCGAAACCTAGCGTACAGATGACAACGGACGAAGTGCATCGCGTTGGTGTTATGTCGCCGCTATTTTGGCCGACCGAACGCGAATTATGGCAGCTTATGCGGCGCATCGACGAGATGTCGCGACAGATCGCTGACTGCCTTGCGCTCGCGTTTGAAGGCTCGAACGCAGTCTCCACAATGGCGCCGACGGTCCCGGAGCCGCTCAAAAGCTATAAGCCTCCCACTCCTTTATCAATGCACTTCGGATCTCGTCAACGTTTGAAAGAGCTGGATTTCTGGCCCGAACCTTTCGTTTCAATACCTCCCACAGATGCGCGATCGGATTCATGTCTGGGCTGAGCGCTGGCCAGTCCACCGTCCGTATACCGACTTCATTAAGGAATTCCTTAGTGCCACATGCAGTGTGATACCGGGCATTATCATGAATTAACAAGAAGTTATCCCCAATGAATCCGGCATACGGAACGACATGATTCGAGATAACATTTGTGATATATCGGCCAGTTCTCCTCCTCGGCCTCCTTCAAGCACGAAAACGAGCTCCATTTACCGTCAAGGGAATTCCCAGCCCACATCATGCAAGAACCGTCCCCGTAGGCAACTGTTTCATTGTATCAGCACTGCACAAACAGTTCCCTAGGATGCCTTTAGACTCGATGTCTTCTGTCACTGTCATGCAAACACGCATTCTGCATTCGTCAGTGAACAAGACCGAGCGCCATTCCACCGAGATATGCCAGAGCCAATTTGGGGTCCCCGGCAGCTCGTTTTGGAGTGAGGTTGACTTCTTTCAGGCGTCTTCTTACTAACCACTCACTGACAGCTATCCAGCGTACTTGTGGAGCAGCCTGTTGCACATCAAAGCCGGTCAAGTGGCGATTTCGAAGAGACGTCGATACCATAAATCGATCAGCAACAAATACAAGGATTTGCAACAAATACTGTTGGGTTTTAGTCTCCGAGTAAAGCTGCCAGTCTCTTGAAAGCGACTGTAGAGTGTTGATACAGCAGATTGCGACAAACGAAGCTGTCGAGCTACTGTTCTTCAAGCTGTTGCAACCACTTGAGCGCCCTCTTTCGGTTTTGTATCCAATGTGGTCAAAATAATGAGCGCAAGTACTGGAGGTATATGCAGGTCAATGTCTGATAAGCTACTGATAAGTTTATGACAACACAATGCTCTTTTATACGGAATGACAGCCCGTAAATCGTGGGTATCACAACGAGCACAATTCTCGATACTTAATTTGATGACAATGGTATTATTATTGGAAATCAAAATTTTTAAGCTTTAAGAAAAAAATATTTTGTAACAAAAATACATTTGCGTTTTCAAATGCAGCGGCTCTGAATGTGCGCTAGGGGAGTGAGTCGATTTGCTTGCACTCGAGTGTATTATTCATAAACAGTTCCATAATCCGAAGACTTCGGTTTCCCTATATTATTCGACCCGGTTTGTTATATTTACCTGATTGTTAAAGTAATGCAACCTTTATTAGTTACAAATTACAATAACTAATCTACTGCGAAGTAGAAGAGACTTTGTATAATTGAGCAGGTAATAACTGGAGTAACGTCTTGAGCTTTACCTCCATTGGCATCTAAACATATTTACTGGCCGCCGAAGAAATTGATTTTACCCTTTCTAAATTAGTTGTTTATATTCGTAACATATTAAATTAAGAAAAGTTGTTACCAATGGAAATATTAAATTAATGTAAAGTAAACTTTAACATCGTATGTTCGTTGTCTTTAAAGTAAAATGTCTGTGACAAGTCCTAAAGATCTTGAAAAGGAGGATCCGTTTTGATTGCCGCGGAGATATTCCTTTCTCCGGCTTTCCAAGTAGTCGGTCATAATATTAAGGTTGCTAACACTCCCAACTTTTGACAGCCAATGATAACCTGCTAATGATTTATCTAGTAAAATAGATTTTCAAATCAAACCATCCAGAAAGCCATCGGCAGGTTATCGTTATAGTTTCTTATTCCAATGAATCCCCGATCACTGAACGGCTTGAAGGTATGTTTGCGGCAATCCAATACGATTGGTTCCGGGTCACACCCCTGATTTATGGGCGCTTAGGGACAGCGGCCCAGGATAGCGGCACGGGAGAAGTCACACGTAAGTAAAAACATTTACAATGTGCACGGATTATCGAGATTCAGATGGAATTTATAATATTCGGCTAAGAAAATTATTTTTTATAATTCTATTAAACACTTATCTTAACGATTCCTCGTTATTTTCTGTCTCGTAGATAAACACAAAAATATGTACTACTTGTATAGATAGATAAGAGTGCACCTTGTCACACCATTCAGCGTAGGAAGAGGTACAGGCTAAATTCCTGAGAAATGTTTTTCACGTTTATTTTTATCAAAGTTATCATACGAGTACATGCTGTTGATTGCTTCAGCAGTAGTATTAGGAATTATTACTTACCGCTGACTTACTGACGACTGATTTATTTAGTTGTAGTTACACCCGTAATCGATTGCTCCACATATTTTAGAGGCACATACATTTTTCATCGACCTGCTGTTCACAATGTGCTAAATAAACCGAGTCATCACTTTCTTGTTAAGTCTTATATAGATATGAGGTTAAAGTTGCCCTCTGCAGAATACATACCAAGAACAGGTATACCTCGAACCACTTGTCAAAATAATAATTTTTTTTATAATTTGTAAAAGAAATAAATAAATAGATAATAGAAAATAATATGTTGTAAAATACCAATATTTCAGCAATAGTATATTATGGTACACACTGACGCGATCAACTGTTTGCGTAATTTGGTGCGGTGTATTCCATTAAATATGTATATTAAGGCCAAGAAAACAATAAGATACTACGGTTTTCTATAACTGGAGTTAAAAAACAATGTTTAACTATGAACAATCAAACCAAACTATTGATGAATGTACATTGAAAAAAAAAAGTCATTATTTCTCGAAGCGGGAACGGTCTGCAGGTGGGTCGAGGGCGATCGGATGCGATGGACTTCTTTTGGCGTCGTGCTGATTTACGATGGCTAAGGGAAACCCGGTAAAGCAGCGGGACGCGAGAAGTTTCGTTTGGAATGGTACATCTTATAACAGGTTTACAAGAATAGATAATGTTATATAATAACGTTTTGAAATTCATATTAATATGGAGACGCCACAACCATTCCATCGCTTTTGCTGAAATGATTTCTTAGAAAAAGCTAGCAGTTTGGTTAAAAATGCGGACGACGAAGCGTCGCACAGAACTAAAGCATGAAATACTAAGCTTGTTTATTATTTAAGTTGTGTAAATAAGCTCCGATTAATTATTTTCCTGATAGACATATCTTTAATTAATATTGATATGTTTCAATTTGTGCCTTGTAATTGCAATATCTTTCCATGATTATCGTTATTGAGTCATCATTATCGTTTATTTTGAAATATTCTCAATCCATTTTATATGTTAACATTGTTATTTTAATCTTTGTTGTTGCAAAGTTGCAAAAATTTGTTTCAGTGTTAATTCTGTTCCTGTATCTGAAACGTTCATGGATGCTCAGCACAATATCACCGCTTTGATTCCCGCGACTCCTAGCTGGCTTTACTTTTTTAATGAAATTTTTCTATTTGTATAATAGTGTCTAAATGGTGACGGCGCTACACTAAATAAAAACAATATTGGCGTTATAATTATCTATCTCATGTTTATAAAAAGATAGTTCCGTTGCAAAACTGACGGCAGTCATGTTTCTCAGACGATAGTTCTGTTGCATAAATGCCACTTTCGTTATTGTACTCAAGTTATAAGTATGTATGCCATAGAACTTAGACCAAACAAATGAGCAAACTTTAAATACGTTGCTTCCGATGATTCAATTTTAGCTCAGTTTAGGTTCTTTCACTTCACCAGGCCGCGGTGGTGCGTCTCAACCACGCTGGGGTTTAGCGGGTAGTCTGGATTAGCCGGGAGTCCAGCATATCCGTCCAAATAACCGTGGGCGTTAAATGCGTAAATGCATTCCCCAGACAAAAAAAGGTTCTTTAAGCCCATATTAAATACTTACGATGACATAGGTAATAGGTTGCTACGGATTGGTGGGGCTGTAGCTAAAAATATTACAAGTGTGTGTTGGGAGTTCGGCTTTCCTCAAAATTAGTCCCAATGTATAATTTAATTGTATTACATTCCATGCCAAATCCTACTGAACAATTCGGGGTTTTACTCAGTCATTACCGGCGGTATGGACCGCGGGTAATTCGTAGCTTTCGAGAAGAATGCCATCGCGAGACTGCACGGCGCGGCGCGCGTGGCCGTGGTACGGGATTTGGTGACCCGCGCTATCGTAATTAATAACACTGGGAGTAATACGGCTACCGATGTCTAGGAAGTTATTTCAGTAACTATTTCATGGTTTTAAGAGTGAATGGGTACATTCTGAGACCTATGAAGCTTATGTAAACAATATTAACGTACTGTGCGAATTAGCTCGGGTTCCACAATAACTTACTTTAAATAGAATTGATGTCTTTATTACTGCAGCAATTTCTCGGCGGCCACGACACCTCGCCGAGCGCTAGAATCTTATAACATCAAAAATAATGAATGAATGAATTTTACTTACTATGAATAAAAAAAGGTTTTTTAAATTTAAAGGTACATACATATGTACATTATATTCATATGTATGGCCATTCCAGTTTCGCATAGGGTTAGACAGATAGATTTATTTTGAAGATAATAAGAACTATGAATTGATTAATAAGGAGATGTTGTAACCATAGTAGCCGATGTACTGATGTTTGAAGAGACCTGCAATGAAATAATAGATGTTATGTTACGTGTGAAAAGCCAAATTATTTTCGGATTGTCACCTTATTTGACTTTTTCACACGGCCGATTTAAAAATGTTTTATTTCAGGGATCAAACTATTGCTATATCAATATGACTGGCTTGCTGGCCCGTGGTTAATGAAACTAACTGAAAAGCTGGGGGTAGTTGGTTCGATTTACTCCCAAAACTATAAGTGAAAAAATTAAAAAAATCTGTGTAAGTGTGTATGTATATTGTAATATAATAATAATATCATCGGACACGCGGCCATCTGATTTTAAAGTAGGTACTTAAGTTCCTGTGCTATGGTAACCAGACGGCTGACAAACTAGTTATACATTTAGAAATATATACTTGAATATGTATTTTTTACGCCTAGATATCTAAGAAATACTTCTGTTAATCACATAAATATTTATCTTGGGTGGGATTCGAACCTACGACCCCGGTCAAGTTCGCTAACCACTGTACCGACGGCGACGGGCCAGTCTGTTATGCGCATATTTTATTTCGATAAACAATGAGGCAAATAAAATATCGTATACAAGTAGGAAAATGACTATTTACTTTTTACAAGGCTATTGGCGCGGCCTGACTAACAAGAATGACAGTTAACAGATAGAACATTTCACTTCAGACGCATGAGCAAATGTTGCATGTAAGTGCACTGCTCGTCAAATTTTGAAAGACAGCAGGCACCCAAACACGTAATTATGTAGTTTATTAGCCGTTTTGTTATCATAACCCACACTTTGTCGAGCTTGGGACTAGATGTCAGTGTGTGGAATTAATGTTCAAACAATTCTATTGTAAAAATGTACATAAGAAAGTCGGGGTAGTTGTCTATACGCGGCAGCGGCCACTCGTGGCTGCTGCATGCCCGTTTGCCACTCCATTGAATAAAAAAAAGAACAGTTGGTCGACAGTTTACAATGCAGTTATCCATTAAGATTCATTAAATGTATTCAACAATTTGTAAATTATACTATTCTAAAACTATTGGTACGGTGTTTTCAAGGAAATAGCGTTATCAAAACAGATATTTGGCGGGAATTAGCGGCCACCGCGTGGCCATTGCCATAAATCCGTACATCGTTATCAGATCTGCGGCTAATTCGCGCAGCCGTACTGCGGCGAGCTATTCGCTGGCAGCGCCGTTAGCAAGTGCTTCGACACTGTAAATGCTACAATATACAATTGGTTTACATTTTGCACTCCTTGAATGGATTGTCTATTGTTCCGAGCTCTGAGCTACACACTGATTGAAACACGACGCAACTTAAATCTTGGTAAAAATACTCGGCTCCACAGAATTGTGAGAGAATATGTATAATCGTATCTCGCGGCTTGGAGATGTTGACCTCTTCTATAGGGATATTACTTTAGGAGGAATATAAATGTTTACCTGTTGTCTGATGCATGTGTATTTTAAATTTACCTCATAATTATTTAGTGTTCACCTATAATTATAATGACAGTTACATTTCTCTGTATTCATTTTTATCTGTAACTTATTTTGGTGTACCTTACGTTTGTGATTAATGAATAAATATATAAATGTTCCATACTATTAATTCGTATCCATGCCATTCTTATTGATTTTCATTTTGTATTATTAGTATGTCTAGGGATTAGATACGAGTGTATGATGATGTATTATGTGATATATTAATAAAGTGATATACGTTTATGATATGTTTGTATTTACAAGTTCAAATAACACCCCTTATATTCGAAAAGCCAAGCGTTCACCCCATACATTGATCCGTGAATATAATCTGGAAATAACTTTGTATATTCTCCAGAATTTGATAAAAATTGATGAAGTAGATTATCGTGGGAAACACCCAAACGAGGGTGAACTAAATTGTGTACATTCATACATTGTGTACGTGTACATCTCCGCACTTCAAAATGTTAACTCTAGAACTCGTATGGAGTATTATTTGCATTAATATCTAGTACGTGCTAATAGGTGGTATTTTTATCTCATCAAAGCCAAGTTCAATTGTTGTTGTTAAGTTGAGTTTAACGACAAATGAAGTGAGAACGGCGCTGGCAGCGAATAGCTTGTCAATGGTTATAGATCACGGGATTACGTAGCTATATCAGGTGTACCACAGGGATCTCCTATAAGCCCTCTTCTTCTGTCTATGTTTATAAACGAACAAATTAAAATTTGTTTCTCATATAGACGGAATGGCCAAATCAGGCTCTAAAATACTCGGCTTTCTAAAAAGGAACTCCAAAGGTCTTATGTCACCGAGAACCAAAATGTTTTTGTTTAATTCGCTCGTTTGCAGCCACTTAGAATTTGCATCAGTAGTTTGGAGTCCTCACTACGCTACATTCTCAGAGCGTATTGAAACTATACAGCGGTCACACACCCGATACCTAGCGTGCCACTCCCATCGTACTACTTACTACGACCTTCGCTTAAAACATTTTAAAATGATGTACCTAAAAACCGTAGCATTCTCATAGACATTGGTTTCTCAAGAAACTGATTTCAGGAGATGTAGACTGTAACTACTAATTGTATTAAATAAATCTTAAAGTCCCATATCATTGGCCACGAAATCCAGTTACAAAATTTTCCATATCTCTTCCAGCAGAAACAACCTCTTTAAATATTTTCCGAGGACATAGATATTTTTCACAACTACCGTGAGCTGAACTGTCCGATCATTTATTCGACATTTAAATTATTATCATTGATATTGTTTCTCTTCGTTAAGTCGGTCTTTCTTAGTATTTATTATTTTTGTGAGGTACTTGTTAATTGCCCATTATAGTGATGACACGTTTAAATTTACGGAATGCTGTAGATGCCCGTAATTGGCACACGTATCAGAATTTATTGTTTATATAAGTATTAATTTGTAAATGTTACGTGAGTATGTGTATTTCTCTTGATGTGTCTGAAATAAATAAATCAATAATTCAAGACCTAAATTTGTGCCAAGTTCAATGGTCAGTCCTGAAATGTATTTGTAAGAACATGTTTTTATTTTATTATAACTTAAAATTTAATTTCTTCTAATAACTTAGGATATTACATTGAAGCCTATATTACGAATGGGCGAGGAGGGTCACCCTTTTGGAGTAGCAACATGTCTCTGACTAAGTTCCAATAGGGCCATCACTATTACTAACTAAACTCATCCTGATATTGCAGTATAATACCCTTACACTACCAATACCAATTAATACTAAATGACTGACACGGACTGAACCATCTCTTATGGACAGTCTTATTCCTAGAGATTGTAGGCGGCTACAGAAGAAAATAATATCCGTACGTAAAATTAAACAAAGAGAAGTTCAAACCAATGACGAAAAAATTAAACACCCCTCCTCGATACACTCAATTTCTGACACAAACTGGATAGAAAAAAACGCTGTATGACAAGCAGGATTTTTTGACACGTCTGTCGACGTACGATATGCGCGATAATGTGCTGCGAAAATGACGAAGATGGCTCCACTTGTAAAAAAATATTTGTGCGCCGCTAATATTCGTATTTCGTTACAAATAAGATTCATTATCGCTTAATTTTGAAACAACTTATATTTGCACTATTTATTTGTAATATTAGTGCAAGTTTTGAGCTCAGGTTTTGCTGTGTTGGTGGCGCTTATTATGTGGTCCGTAGAGGTTATTTTGGAGAGTAATAGATATAATAGTATAATGTTACATGTAAGGCAAATGTAGCGGACAATATTCGGTCAAGTCGGCGATCCTATTACGATAGAGCGCGATCGACGCGCACGAGACAATAGCTTTACGTTCAGCTATGAATACACGCGTCGGATTATCACGACGGGATTGGGACGAGATTCTGGTGTCTTCTTATACAGACTTTTAGTCTGAGCAAAAATATGGAAAGTTTCGTGCCCTGGCGATTGCCTTGTTGTTGAAGTAACTCAAACTGTTGGGTCGGGGGTTCTGTTCCCAACCATTACAAATATTCGTGTGAAGAACACAAGCATTTGTTCTCTGTCAAGAATTTATCAATATATATAGAGAAATATCCGTCCACAATTATTTACGCATATCGAGTAATATAAAGAAAAGTTAAATAAATATAATTATTCTAATTTTCACATCTTGTCACTAAAACAACACGAACAGGTCTATTGACGGAAAACGTATCCGACTGCTGGAAAAACGTTCTGCGTGCATTCCTTTCTGCTCATGAAGTGCCTTATAATCTGTCGTAACTTTGTAACAATAAAATTATTAAGTGCGGTGCCATTCAGTGAAGGATATGCATATGAGTAGTTTAGTTTATCTATATCTAGTCAGGTTCATGTATCTAGACTAGTTAACCTTATATGAGTTCAGTTTATATTAATATATCAGAGTTGGCGCAGTGTCCAGCAGTACAAAGATAGTTTCCACTCATTTCAAAAACAAAGACAACCGTCACGCCAGGTCCCTAGCAGGGTAGGCAGAGAGCACGGAGTGCCAAACATCTCTGTCCTTGCAAACCTGA
>DVPR01001712.1:0-10463 GCA_018239345.1 Oxynetra stangelandi | reverse complement strand
CACGATCTCTAGCGGGGTAGGCAGAGGGCACGGAGTGCCAAACATCTCTGTCCTTGCAAACCTGACGTCCTTCATCTACATTCATCAGTCTCTTCATGCATACACGCCGGTTTCGGAGGCTTTTGACTCCCCCGTCAGCTAGTCCCCGACCTATTTGGTCCAGATAGGAGAGCCTTGGCCTCCCACGATACCTACGTCCATCAACACTGGCCTTGTATATTTTCGTTGTCATTATTTCGTAATCCATGCTCTCTAGATGCCCGAACCAGAGCATCCCCTTTCTCAACTTTACACCGATTGGCTCTTTTACACCAAGCATCTATCTTACATCAGAATTGCGAACGCAGTCGGCGAGAATCAGCCCGCATATGCGGCCTTAGTCTTGCCTTATTTATATTTATAGGTACTCTCTGTTAATTATATTAAGTGATAGATGCAATCAATGCACATTTACAAAAAATCTCTTGGCTACTTGTTAAGGTGACCATTCTTCAGCAGTTGATTAGGTATCAAATTGACTTTGCTGGTGCTAAAACACAAATAATACAAATATACAATGGAACATATTGTAAACATTATTAAAACGGCGGTTTAGTGGCCACTAAAGTAGGACCGTCCATTAGGCTCAGGATTTAGAGTGACATAATATTTCATTTTTTCTCGATTCCTTTTATTCAATTTCGTATTTGAAATAAGAGAAACACCGCTAAGCCCACCACATTAAAGGTATCGAGGGAAGAGCTTTTTATTTACACCAACTTTTAGACAACTCGAAGGGACAATTTTGTGGATCACAGTCGTAAATTGAAAGGGATTTACAAAAAAGATGTGTTAAATAATAAAAACAATTCTGCCATCCCGATTTTTTTCCACCCAAACAATTTTACAATACGTTGTATGTATTGTCCTAAAGGTAGGATAATACGTTTTATGTATTGTCCTATACTTTTAGGTATTATCCTTAAGGTAGTTAATAGCTACAATAAAATAATAACATTTTGAAATTGTGAAAATATGTATTTACTTATAAATATTAATTAATGCTTTTTTACATTTGAGTTAAAAAAACCTCATTAGGTGAAGTATTAATTTGTAACCGTGTTTTATATTACAATATGAAAAAATATCCTCCAAACAACAAATTTGCGGTAGAATAGATAACTCTTCTGGACTTAAGTATTTGATTTCATTTTTAGTAGATACCTATGTAGGTATATATAAAATTAAAATTTAAATTTCGTAACTTCAGTATGTACCTACACGTTTTGAAAAAAATTGTCTACATTATCACGTTCATCGAACTGGGCAGTCTATGTGAAATAGAGTACCAACGAATGCCTTATGGGTTAGTCTCACAGCAATCTAATATTAAGCTGCGATGCAAATGAAAATGAATGTAAAAATTTATTAAAAATACTGCTTTGAATAGTATACCGAGAATGAGGATCGTAGGAAATAACTTTCGTTTATCATTCTTACTGGAGCTCACACGGATAGTCACATAGTCGTTTTTGGAGAAGATTAATACTACGAGTATGTCGCACATCATTAAGAGTTAGCACTGATTGTTATATCTGGTCTGAGGCGATGACTAAGATAATATGCACATTCATGCGTTCAATCTTTCACACTGAAAGCTAATACAGTGACTACAGATAAACTACTTATAATAATAGTAAAAATTGTAAATATTGCTTAAATATTTAACATGACTGAAAGAAATATGCTCACTTAAGAACGTATGATTTATTTATATTTATTCCACATTATTTCAAAATATTAACGACTTTTACCTATCCACAATTCCTTTTAGATGCGACAAGTCCCTAACTCTTCTCGGTATTCACTAGGCGTTCTCAAGGGATACAACAAAAAGGACCTCCTTTTCTTTTATCGTAAAGTGTCCAAGAGTGGACGCAGTTCCTTCAATAAAGCAAAACGGTTCATGTTTCAGAATTCTTTCCATGTAAAAGTTTATATATAGCTGGAAAGCAGTGTTTACGGAAAAGAGGCTTCAGAAAGTTTTTAGAAATCCTGAGTCCGATCGTAGTAGACTGTCTGCATCTCCAAAACATAGTAAAAAGACAAAAATGTGTATCTACGAGTATGTAAAAATGAGTAATGAAATAAATGACGATAAATTTCCGCATTTGAACAAAGCATACTAAATGGCGACTCGGTATCAAAAGTGTGCCAACGGCTGAAAAAGGGGATAATTTTTAATTATTTCCGTGCGCGTGCGATAACAGTTTCTGCCAAACTTTTACAATCTACTCCAAAAAATGTGAACTACAATGATATTTGAATATTCTTACGGCAGTGCGAGCTCGCCACCGAAAACGACGGAAGCCTCGTTTGTTCTCCTCAACGCTATTTCATTGCAGTGTTTCAAATACGGAAACAAAATTTTGGTCAGAAGATGGTCCCATGGAATCCGATGATGAACCTAAACTGTTGGAACGCTTTGTTGATTTGGGTATAGAAGTCAAAGAATATAAAATTGTCCAGTATCTATCAGTGTTTGCCGGGTCGCAGTCAGTAATTTATGTACTTGTACCTAGATGTTAAAAGAAACTGTTTTGAAACTGACATTCATTTTAGGTATACCTACCTCTGGCAAAATATTTTAGATTTGGAACATTGCATACGCTAGAGCACACACTGTACGGAGAGCACCTCTATAGAAAATTAAAACAAAAACAAAAAATCATACAAATCAAAAAACCATCACGCCAGATCCCTTACAGAGTAGGCAGAAAGCATCGAATGCCAATTAAGTCTGTCCTTACAAACTTGACGTGCTTCATCTTCATTCATTACTCTCTTCGTGCAATCACGTCGGTTTCGGAGAAAAAAAAAGGATAAATAGAAAATTACAATGCATATATTTTAGTTTAAAAATGATAATATTTCAAATTCTAATATCAATGTCATGACATGTAATGCGATGTTCCTTCGGAGTCGAGGTTCAGGTGGCTCAAGGCCGCCTGCGCGGAACTTATCGGGAAGTGGTGGGAAAGGCTGGCCAGTCCAAGTGCCACTCCATCATCGCGGCGGTCCGGCCCAAGGCCCGTTCCTTTGCAGTTAGCTGTACTAGTTATTGTTTAAAACGGAACGCAGTCCAGTATACTGACATCCACGTTTTGGCGGTGTTTGAAATTTACAAATTGGCGACGATTATAAATTACTTCATTTACTTTAATTGCACATCTTACATACATATACATATATATAATATATATCTCTTACAAGTATTCGTTTTAGACTATAATAAGATCCATTTATTTAAAATTCCCGCGTTTGTTTTTATGGGTGGTATCTTTTAATAACAATATTAAATGTCAATAGTGGAAGCCGTCAAATTTTTGGATGCTGTGGATCACAAAATCAAGCACTGAGAACCTTACTTCAAAAACGCAAGTAGTCACAGCGACAATTTATGACGTTTTTTATTTTCCTAGCATAATACTGTAGTATACTGTCAGTCATTACGGAAAGCGTTCGCAGTGTACTTTAACTCACCCTTATTGTAATACTTTAGTGACAGTGACATTGAAGATATTATGTTATCATTATCAGTGTATTCCAATATATACGGTAGTATTTTTAAATGTTTCACCAGTAATAAAAAAAATCTTTATTTACATATATAAAAGAGTTGTGAAAATTACGTTACTTTTCACCCACAAATTATAAGCATAGTTTAACAACTTTAGCTAAGGAAATTGTTGGCGTTTATTACAACGAAGAATTTATATAATTCAGTTTTTTTAATCACCCTGCCATGTCTAGGTCTTCTAAATAAACCAAGAGGATGTATTAAGTCGATGATTACATTTTTCTTAAGCGCATGCAGCTGAAAATAAATTAAAAATACTGAATTGTGAATATGGGAATGTGTTTAGGTTTTCCATTAATTCTTATATAGTAAAATATGTCAAGAGTAAATGATACATTTGTATTCATAAAGAATGAACGAAGCGTGGCATAATTGATAGGTATATACAGATTATACAGTTAGATTGAACATTATATGCTAGATGAAACAATACTGAAGATGGTCAATTATTACTAATAAATACTAATACTTAAATTATTTAAATTACATAGCAGTATAAGAAATGAAATATGGCAGCACTTACTACGAAAAATACATAGACTATTTGCTGTCAAGCATATTAAAAACAAAAAATATAAGAAATGAACATATAAAATATAAAAAAAAAATCAGTGATTGATCAAAACATCAATAAGATAAACGCTTTAGTTATTCTCCAAAGTTAAAAACACCTAGTTTGAAGTTTGAACATGACGATACGATAAGATTGAACAGATTACAGTGTTTTTTAATAGGAGGTTATTCAGTGTCTTTATTGGCAGTAATTGAAACGACTTAATCAATTGTATAGAACTGCGGACGAAGACGAAATGTCGTTAAGGAACTTGTTATTTAGGCGAGTAATTTTCCTAATCATCATACAAATTTACTTTTGGTGTGTAAAGTCAAGGAGATAATATAATTTTTCTTTTTGAATTTGCTGATTGTTTTTAAATTAATAAAGCTGGCCAATTTAAACTATAATTCTTCGACTTTCCCCATTATGCAGCCTGTTGTTAGATTGTAATAATTTTCATATATAATATATATATATATATATATATATCTACATCATGATCTCGGATAGGATAGAAATGGAAAAGTATCCTCCCATGAACACTAGTTTAAAATAACTTTGTGTCTCTAATTACAATTGGTGTATTGTTGTATATCCAATTATGATAATTTTGAAACTGTTCTGCATACCAGCAAAAATGATGGCTATTTTATTTACCGGGCATATGAAATAATAAACAATATCATTTGCTTTTGCAGAACATTTATCAGACGGAATAAATTAAACAGATTAGCTACAATAGCAGTCCATGGTCAGTATCAGCGGCAGGAACATTACAACCAGTGGGGTTATGGAAAACATACTACTTATGCCATTTTCAGTGCTGTACTTGTTGGGTCTACTGAATCAGGTGTGTACAAGATGTTTGTTGCATGTAATCTCAATTATTATTTATTAAAAGGACATTACTGGAAACTTTCTTTTTTTTATGTGTAGCCAGTATTTGTTATTATAAATTTGTCCCCATGACCAACTAATGAAAGGAATGAGATGTGCACCACAGATGTCACAAGATGAGCCACCCAAACTTCTTATCTTCTACAATATTATCACTATAAAGTTTATGGGTCCCCATCTAAATGTTTCTAGCATTGTGGGGCTTGTTGTGGAACACCCTCCCTGGGTTTTGATGTGTCAAGTCTGACTGATTTTGGTTCATCTGACTTTACTAGTGTATTCAATCGAGTGATGATATAAAATGCTGTAACTGGATTTTTTCTAATTTGCAGAAGAAAAAGAGAAAAAGCAGTACAGTCAAGCTGAAAGTTCAGAGGAGCCCGGAGAGAAAAAACCAGATTTACCGACATACACAGCCGAGGAAGTCAGTAAACACAATCACAAGTTCGTATTTGAATGAAATTTATTATTACTTTTTCTATTACTTTTTATAAGTTTTACATTTATTGGTCAATGAGTATGCATACTGTCATATTCTGGGCAAGTCCATGAGGTGTGAGTAAAAATGTAAGAACTCTTTGGCAAATAGGATCTGCATTAGCACTGCCATTTTTAGTTATCCACAAAGTGTCAACTTGGCAATGTTATATGCAAAATTCTCCTATGTAGAGAAAGCATAATTATAATTAGCAAATCATTTATAAATTAATAATAATTTGCCAACATTCATATAAGTGACTGATGATGTAGAATTCTTTAAATAAAACCCTTATCTAATCAACAAATGTTATCATGTAAATTTAATTTTGATTGTAAAAATTTGCTAAGTTAACAAGTAATCATTTAAATTAATGTTGAATTTTAAAAATAGTGTAAATGTTACATTCATATTTGACTTAATTTTGGACTTATTTTATTTTATGCCTATTTATTGTATACCCATAGGCCACAAAATATAGAGTAACCAAGTTGTATTTATTTTTTTACACAAATTTTGTTTTTATTTGTTTTAAAATAAGCCTGACGTTTTGTTATACTTTGTAAAACCCAACAATAGTAATGATTATTTTGACATTAAGTGTTACATAAGGAGTGATAATTGTTTGTTTACATGACCTAAAATAAACTTAATAATATCTTGCTCTCCATAGGGGTAGCTTCTGGGTAACTTATAAGCAAGGTGTGTACGACGTGACATCATTTCTGCCATCCCATCCTGGCGGTGAACAGATCTACAATGCAGCCGGACTTAGTATAGAGCCATTCTGGAATGTGTATGGCATGCATAAGACTCAGGAGGTTTACAATCTACTCGAAAGTTACAGAATAGGTAGGCAGTGTAGAGATATTTCCTTCCAAGTATACTTAAACGTAGTTATTTGTTTATCCTGATTTGAATAATGACACCTAACTAATAGCCTCTTTTGTCAAAGACTATATTAATTTCAACTGTGCTACCAACTTGTAAAGGCTCTTGATCACTCTTAAAGCACCACCGTCTGTTTCAATATTTTATAAATAGTAGACCAAATGGTTCCCAATCATAATGAATCATTCTGTTATTCAATAAGAAATAATATTACATGCACATGATGTTCATGCTATCAAAATTTGCAATCCATTCTAAAATTTACAATTACAGTGCATTTGATTACAGGCTACAGTGCCTTCACTTTTCTTATTATATTATAATTTCATTACACCTATCCTTAGTAGTGACTAACTCATAACTACGCTTATTATACCAGGCAACCTGCATGATGACGATGTAGTGGACCATTCGGATGACGAATTGTGGGCGAAGGAGCCCCTCCGAGACGAACGACTCATTGTGAAAACCGCCAAGCCCTTCAACGCCGAGATACCTCCAAAATATCAAATAGAACACTTCAATACACCCAAGTATGTACAACATCAGAATACACCATTCAATTATATTAATGGTGGTCTATTTGATAATGGTAACCAATTTTAATTAAAAAAACCATTGGCAACAATGGGTTACTCGTAATAAAGCATTGTTTTGCTGATGAAATGGTTTAATATACGAAAACGGGCCGTGTTTATTTATTATAAAGTAATCGATGTGAGTCCTTTTAATATTAAGATTTCTAATACTCGGTGCACTCAAACAGTCAATAAATCTACTACTACATAGATTCTTCCATAAAGTAAAAATGTCACAATACTACGTTTGAGTGCTTAAAAATTATCGACACCAAATCCTTTTCGTAATATTTTTTCGTAATAATTTTACATCGAAAAGGTCTCAAAGTTGGTGTTAAAAGGCCCGTACTCTCGAATACTCGAATAGAATAGCTACTTTAATAGTTTGTTTAGTTTGGCACCACCAACTTCAATAAGGTCGCATGTGAAGGATGCGCAAACAGATCGACTCAATCGTAATTTTATCACCCTACTACGAGAATACGGAACGAGCGCCACAATGGCCATCGCCGTCGTCACATTTCTATAAATCGAGCGGACGCAACCCAACGGAGCCGTAAACGTGTTCACAGTGAATTATTTTACGTGCGTCAACACATGCCCGTTCCAGAGCTGGACGCCGAGACGCACGCGCTGCGGGTGGTGTCGCTGGGCGAGCGCGCGCGCGCCACGACGCTGTCGCTGCGCCAGCTGCGCCGCTTCCGCGCCGTGTCGCTCGGCGCCGCGCTCGCGTGCGCGGGCAACCGGCGCAGCGAGATGAACCGGGTGCGCTGCCACGCTCTTCTAGCCGTACGACTATTGCGCGGCCGAGCCGGCGTCACCGGTGGTCGGCTGCTGTGACGAAATATATTCGCTTAAGAGATGACGTACAATATTTTCTGCCGCATTCCTCTCACAGTATCGTACTCGGAGCGGTGGCGAACTGGCTGGAATAATTTCACAGGCGCAAGTGATCAATTGTACGACTGTACGGTTTTACATTCGAACAAAATAAGGCCGACGGTCAAAATTGAACAGAACATTAATAAGCCTTTCATATGCACAAAAAATTAAATTTTTGTTGGAAATATTTTATGCAAATATTTTTGAGGTAACAGTTATTAGATCGAGTTCTTTGTCATACCTATTCTTACTTGGATTATCTTATCCATAAGGCTTAAGAGAGAGAAAAGTTTTAAGCAGACAGTTGCTTTTTCAAGCAGGTGAAACCGGTTAAGGGTTTGAGCTGGACCACCGGGGCCATTAGCAACGCTGTATGGACTGGAGTCCTGTTACGTGATGTACTATTGCACTGCGGTGTGGACGAAGAGAATACGGAGGGAAAGCACGTTATTGTAAGTATTGTTAGTAGGGGCTACGATTGTACCTACCAAGTGCTTCAAATTGCTTGGTTCTTATTTTGTCGACTTCATTACTGGCAGGACAACGTTAGTATCTATATAAAAAAAGAATGTTTGTGTGTTTGCTCTGTATGCGTACTTATATGGTGGCTTTTTCTGAATGTACGCCCGTGTAGGTTCCTGGCTCAAAAAATCTATATAAATAAAAATATATGTATATATGTTTTTACCAAGGTTAACTTTAGCAGGCATACTCCTTCTGCTCTAGAAAGGTCGGTTAAGTAAGAATTTTACAACATTTAACTCTTAAAAAAAGCTTCAGGGTGTTAAATAAAACAAAAAATTATGGTTTTAAAGTATAGCTCCTACAGACTTAAAATAAGGCAGAAATATTTAATATCCCATCTAAGAATCATCGTCAAAACGATTTAACAAAACTTGATCTGCAAAGAGGATTGCGGCGATGGCTAGTATAAACAAATGCTATTTTTAAACAAAAGCCTATACAGATTCGAAATTTGACAATATCTTTTGTTGACTCGTAGCAATTACCTAAGAACGGGTTTCATGAAATTGGACCCTAAGAGGACATTTTAATCAACCAATTGTGAGTATCAAACAAGCAGACAGGAACAATGAAAGGCTATTGCCGCCCATCAACACTCGAAATCTATTTTCGCTACGAGATACGACCTCGGGGCGAACTATACATTTACATCTTTTTTGTGAATTGTTAAGCTGCCTATCGCGCCTTACCCTAATGGGTCATTGCAATGCCGGCCGTGCCGCTTCGCGGTAGACATTCGAGTGTTCATTTACCACGTGTGCAGTTCACGGGCGCCGACATAGATGCCACCGGCGAGAACTTCAGTACGTCCATCCCTCTCGACATGGCTCTGAACCCCAACGCTAGCATCCTGCTGGCGACGCACATGAACGGGGCGCCGCTGCCGCCGGACCACGGGTACCCGCTGCGCGTGGTGGTGCCGGGCGCGCCCGCGGTCAGGAGCGTCAAGTGGCTCGGTCGGTGTTTACGTAACATTTCAAAAGCACCTTTTTTGTCCATCACATTCGACAATTCCGAATACCAGATCGCTAGTAGTACAATAAATATTACGTTGCTGGCCCCACTGATCCATTTATTGGAAATCGACCGCCGAGCTGGCATTGTAGATTCGATTACCACCCGGGCAAAATATGGTCACGTCTAGTATACACGATGACAGGCTGTTATGACAACTACTTCACGGCAGAAATGGGTGTAGCGGCAGTACGTATACAGGTTCTACCACCTACGCCTATATATTTGTGTATTTAGAAAT
Organism: Oxynetra stangelandi; assembly: GCA_018239345.1. Lineage (NCBI taxonomy): Eukaryota > Metazoa > Arthropoda > Insecta > Lepidoptera > Hesperiidae > Oxynetra > Oxynetra stangelandi. The sequence goes on along the minus strand of DVPR01001712.1, from coordinate 782 downwards.
GTATGCATAAATATACTTTACCAGCTGCTGGCGACTATAGCAGACTATCATTGGAGATCAGGTGACTCTTGTGTGAAAATGTACCATGATATCGTTACTATTATTGGCAGTCTCTTAAATGTGTTTAAAATACATTTATGTCGCAATTATTGCTAATGATTTTGTGTACAATATATTCAATAAGCTTCATTCTATTTCACAGAATCAATTACTATATCGGACCAAGAGAGTTCGTCTCATTGGCATCAGAAAGATTACCGAGCATTTAACCCGTCTAAAACTTGGGAAACCGCAGACTTTTCTACCGCACCTCCTGTGTACAGCTTGCCAGTAACGTCTGCTATATGTGAGCCGCAAGACGGCGACACCGTACTCGTAAAGGATGACTGCATTGAAGTTAAAGGTAAAAAGAATTCCTTAACGGATGTAACGTCCAACGAAGTCGGACACTACAGTTAAAAACGGAGGTTTAGCCGTAGTGTTCAACGGTGAATTTTTGCGCTCTTATTACCTTATTGAATTTTAATTTAAATATATAAATAACGATTTTCATAACGTTTTCGTCACAACATTAACGAAATCATTCCTAGCTTAGAGTGCAATCACATATTTTACTATTTCGGCCCATCGAGACTCGGATATAAATATATTTTTGATACGCTATCCTTTTCAAACATCGGCGTCCACAAAAATGATTTAAAATGTCACCGACACGTCGGCCGGCAGGGTACGCGTACTCGGGCGGCGGCGCGCAGGTGCTGCGCGTGGACGTGAGCGCGGAC
>DVPR01001711.1:0-10463 GCA_018239345.1 Oxynetra stangelandi | reverse complement strand
AGGATTAAGATATAATATATAAGATATGATAAATAACTATATTTTTAAATCAAAACTTCAAATACCAAAAAGTATCAAATTATATATCCAACGTCACATTTTGTATTCATTACTGATGCTTGTAAATAAATTTTGCGTGGAAGCATTAATCAAATGAAGTTTAATATTTTCATAAAAAGTAAACTGAATATTATATCTCGCGAGAAATTTAATTCTATACAGCGAAATGAAATCTCTGCCTAGAAATTTAAATTTTACGTTGTAATAAATTACCTCCATAGGAATCCGGCCGTGACGCCATCTGCCTTCAGGCTTTGTGTTAATATTACGTTTAATATCGCCACTGAAACATTTAAAATTTTAACGGCGGCTTAAGCGTTAATCTTCTGTGCGTTATTATAGATGGTAAATCCACCGTTGTGTCTGAAATTTGAGAAACGAAACATTGTTATGTTTCGTTTGTCAAATTTCAATCGGATACCATTCAATCATTTTAATAGGTACGCGATATAACGCGATACGTTGTTTACATTGAAAATAAAAAATGATTTATGTTTGTAACTTCAATTCTGGCGCTGTGAAAAGTAGATTTTATCTACTAAAACATATTTTGCTTTTTGGTCATGGCAGCACTGTGTAAGCAGTAAAAGGAACAGAAATGAGTACGTGTTGCATCCCAGAGGAATCGCAGCCCGAACGACGAAGCAGTGACCGAGTAAAATTTCAAACTGTAGAATAGACAAGTAATTTGATCCAAGGAAAAAAAGATATGTACCGTACTCGGAAAAATTAAACGGATCGCAGTGAAACGCAACCAAAACAGTTAACACAAGTTGTAATTTTAGTTGTATTGTAGTAACTTAAATTGCCATACCACACATTTTCGTAATACATAATTCTCTTTGATCTCCGAATACAAAAGTCCATTAAAGTCGCAGAAGGTCCACGTAAAAACATTATTTTTGACATTAAGTACACGACAATTTCGCTTGATACCCGAACATTACTTAGGGGCTTTTAGGACGTATTTGTCCAATGCTCGCCGCAGAGTACTTATATGTGAGAGTCCCGCCCATTAAAGAACGATAACAGCTGAATATGACACTAATAACACATCTTATACACGTTTTATGCATAGAAACTAACGCCCTGCTATATATCTACGTGGTTTAAATACCTTATCCTGCTTGTCCTGCTTCGTCAGATTAATGCCCGTCAGATAATTGCTGATATCCTGCTTCGTCAGATTTAACTTTCAATCTTGAAAAAGTACAATAAATAAATTATGAATCAATATTAAATTTTCTACACGTTCATTCGTATTCAGTATTCAGTGGCATCCGTCAAATGATTTCACGCCACCTTTATTGTAAAAATAACATTAATAATGTAATAGGTTTTCATTAAAAATAATACGTTGAAGAATATATATAATTAAGTATGTACAAATATTCGCAACGCAATATGAGGTTACATAAATATATAATATTGAAGCGCAGTCAATTGTTCGATATACATAGTACGCCCTCGCTTCCGTTCCAAGCGTCTCTATCTATCGGTGTATTGGATATTCCTTATACATTGTTTACTCGACGATCACGCATCTATATTTACGCCATTGTGTCCTTGTCTGTTTATGTAACTAAAGACGTACCGTCGACCTCCGTTCAATTCGTTCTATACACAGTTCATTATAGTTAGGAGATGTATTCTTAACGTGAAACCAATTTGCCTAAGCTCTCACGACTGACAACAATTCTAGCAAATGACAATGACTTTTAATCAAATTTAAAAATAAAAATCGTGACAATGTTTAATTTAATCGTCAGCTTATGTTATCGTTGATTTACAAATGTTTATTTTTTACCGTTTAGCGAATAACGAAGCAGTTGCTGAAATAATCCACTTAAAAAAACAACTTCAACAATGCGCCATTTGTTACGTAAACCGTTGTTATTTAACAACACTTTCGAGAACTGCGTGTTCGGATTAACAAAGAACTCAAGTAAACACGACAGTTCGCTTGCTAATATCGTTACATCCATATATACTCGTGTGCCCTCCAAAGTATTGCATATTTGATAACGTTTTTATGTACAATTTAAAAGCAAATTTGGAACAATTTATACAGAACAAAATTGGTCTGTGTTTTTTGCTTACCAATTTCATTCTTCTTACCCCAGATTTGATCCCGATTCACGTGCTTACGGAAGCGGCAAGAATATTTATGTCCTTTACGTGATTCTACTCTTGACTCGTGCGATCGAACTGTTCGAGTGATAAAAAAGCTATAATATTAGAATTTCAGATAACGAATCGGCCACGCTAAGCCACTCGCTCTTGTGCGAAGACAATATTTTTAGATATTACGAGATTACGAAGGAGTAATTCCAATAATAAACTTAAAAGTAATTTAGCTACTTATTAGATAATATACTAACGCTTTAAATATACCGTCATAAGAGGATTACCTCTGTTGCCCTTCGATGTTTCTAATACTTAGCAACACATATTGACACCCACAATTGATCTGATTAAGTGAATACTGCAGACGATAGACATCCGCATTGAATCTCAAAGGAAGTCTCTGTCTGAGATCACTTACAGAAGCGCTGCTACTTCCCACGAACAATGTTGCTTCGTGCTATGTATATATGCTCATCTACAACACGAATAAGGACAGTGTTAATGAATATGACATATAAGCTAAAATTAGGATTACAATCTATTTCTACCTCCGGATATAAGATTAATTCAGACAATTGGGAATGCTATTAGATGTTAATTCTTTTTTAATTACCAAATTGCATTTATATTCAATGCGAGCGTATTTACAGGAGGAAATCGAGGATCGTCCGCGAGCGGCGACCTTCCTCAGTTCACTGGCGGACTACTCCAACACGATCCCAACCGCTTCCACCGCCGACCCCGACACGCCCAAGCCCGCGCCCCCGGCCCGCATGGGCACCCTCATCGGCGTCTACCTGCCCTGCATCCAGAACATATTCGGTGTCATCCTCTTCATCCGTCTCACGTGGGTGGTCGGCACGGCGGGTGCTATACAGGGATTTCTCATCGTGCTTACGTGTTGCTGTACGGTAAGTAAAATATAATTAGAATATTACAAATACAATTTATCATCTGTAAAAATGGTGTATTAAATTCGACCAAATATGTATGATGTAATCTTAATGCTGCACACGAATGGATACACGAAAATGGTGAAGAATTGGGTATCCTTCATTAGGCACAATAGTTTAAATAATGAAACAGCACCTTTGTTAGTGCACATATCTGATTTTTAGAACTGAAACTACTTCCAATAGTGTCCTAAAAAATATATACTTCAGTTGATGTAAGATGCTCTTAAGTTCCTTTTTTAAACACTATATATAGCGAGATTTAATGTACCTTGAAATTATGCGGTACTTGTGCACATCCCTGTAACACTCCAATGTTACCAACATAAACAATTGTCTCCGCAGACAATGCTAACGGCTATCTCGATGTCTGCGATCGCAACCAACGGTGTTGTGCCAGCGGGCGGGTCGTACTTTATGATCGGACGCTCGCTTGGCCCCGAATGCGGTGGCGCTGTCGGCATGCTGTTTTACACTGGCACCACGCTCGCCGCGGCTATGTACATCGTCGGCGCTGTCGAAATCGTCCTGGTAAGTTCTTTGAAAGTATGTTTGTTTGTATAAAAATAATATTTTTCTTGAATCTTCAAATGACTGTCTAATGGGACCAAGATTTAAAGTTTGAGGTTTACCTTAATGTTTCGCTTTATAAGTGAGAAAATAATTTGTATTTATTATTAAATTTCGTAAAAAATTGCAAAATATACCATAACCATAGCCATAACCTAAATTGATGCCTGAACGTTCACAGGTATTACATATTCGAAAGCAGAAATGTTTATATTATTTATATGAAACTTTTCAAAATGATTGAGGAATACAAAATACGAAAAACAAAGAACATATATAGATGCATTTTTATGAAAGCCCTAAAATTTAGTATACCAAATTAAGAAATTATCTTATTATCGAAGGAACATACAATAACACTCAAAATTTAGACATCATAATATAGTTACGATAGACGTGAAGAGCCAATAACAGTTTTTATACCTACATAAAAATACATTTGACGTATAATATATGATTTCATCAAGAAACCGCAATTGATTAGAGTCATTTTCTACAGTCTTACTCTAAGGATATTATATCTCTATTGAGTAGATTTTTTCTCCGTCTTTTACTAATAGGTACAAATGCTTTCTCGTTATTCCTTCAACATTAAGCGAGTTTTTCCTCAACTTTGTTTCACAAACTCGCGTTCTTCCTATAAAAGACGCAGTAATGTATAGGCATATTGGTACACAAAAAAAATCAATATAATAGAAATAATTAAACCTTTTTTCAGACATACATGGCTCCCTGGATGTCAATTTTCGGTGATTTCACGAAGGACCCTGAAGCTATGTACAACAACTTCCGAGTATACGGCACCGGATTGCTTCTCATAATGGGCATGGTTGTGTTCGTAGGCGTTAAATTTGTTAACAAGTTCGCAACGATCGCCTTGGCCTGCGTCATTCTCTCTATCACTGCGGTTTACGCTGGAATATTCGTCAACTTCAACGGAAACGACAAACTTCAGTGAGAAATTGTTTATTTTGAACATTATTTCATAACGTAACAGTTACTGAAAACACAAATCAGAAGCTTATGCTTAACGCAAAAAGTAAATTATCTTAAAACAAAACGAACAAGGTCTTTTTAAAGCACACTAAGCACACCTATTTTTTGTTAAATGTAACTTGTACATTTAATAGGGCGCTTGACATATGTAGATTTCCAGTACTGAGTTTTACTTACAAAAATTAATGAACACCTTTTGTTTTTTTTCTGACTTTTCCCTTATCAAAACTTAAGCCAGTCTAATCTGTGTGAACAACTGTGCACACGAGTGTAAACTTCTAAAATTACGTTTTTAGTTTAACGTAGATGAATATTATTCAACACCGATGTACCATTTTTGATTTATTGCAGGATGTGCGTGTTGGGAAAACGATTACTAAAGGACATTAACATTAACAATTGCTCAAAGGAACATGGTGGAGAATTATACAAAGTATTTTGTCCTAACAATACTTGTGATCCATACTACACTGCGCATAATGTGTCCATCGTTCAGGGAATTAAAGTAATGTGTTAAAAATATAATTTATACATATTATTATTACTAACGAATTTGTAAACAGCCTTTTTTCAATATATGATAAATTTACATATTTTTTTTATTACAGGGATTAGCTAGCGGCGTCTTCTTTGACAACTTGCAAGATTCCTTTTTACAACTTGGACAGTATATCGCATATGGGAAAGAACCTGACGATATCGAACAAATGGAAAGACCTACATACAATCAGATATACGCCGATCTTACAACTACGTTTACAATTCTGATTGGAATATTCTTTCCATCGGTGACAGGTTAAATAATAAATTATTATTGTTATTTTTAAATATTTTTATTGGTCGGAAAATATTATACACTTTTCTATTTTGATAGGTATCATGGCCGGTTCTAATCGCTCCGGGGACTTGGCTGACGCCCAAAAGAGTATACCCATTGGAACTATTGGAGCTATCCTAACAACTTCGACCGTTTATCTCTCCTGTGTACTGCTCTTTGCGGGAACTGTCGACAATTTACTACTTCGTGATAAGTAAGCTAAAATTACTTTTTATTGTTTGTGGAATACCTATCTTTATGTTTGTAGCCTTGTACATATCCAGATTTCACTGCCACGTCTTCACGGCCCGAGAGACCCTTTCCCTTGCCTTGTTTATTGAAACGCTTTTTGTGTGTACCTGTGTACTTGGATACATCCGTCATTCTTTCAACAAATTTGGAATTCTGCGGCTTTGTTGCTTTAGAGGTACCAGGTACTTTACACAGGGATAATTTATCTTTAATTTCATTACAGTCCAAATTATTCTCCTTAGCCAATGCTTCAATAAATTGAAGAAATATTTTAAAGTCAATAGTCTTAGATTTAAACCTCTGGAATAAAATTGCAGTGTCCGTCGTAGAAAGTTTCTTTCCATCAAGTATTTTAGCTTCTTCCAACCACTTATCGATGTTCGTTAAATTTATTTGCTTTCCATCGGAATTAGAATTTCCAAATTTCGAATACTCTTTAAATGTTTCTTGTAAAATTACTTCTTTGTTTAGCTTGTCTACCATTGTAATTTTTATAGCAAATTAAATTGGCATATAACTGTATGATTGTAAACATTTAACTGTAAAATTTCCATAGCCAACTGGTTCTTCAATATATTTTTATATGTTTTCAGATTTGGACAGTCCATAGGTGGTAAACTTGTGGTTGCAAATATGGCGTGGCCTAACCAATGGGTTATTCTAGTTGGATCATTTCTGTCAACATTAGGAGCTGGGCTGCAGTCATTAACTGGTGCCCCTCGCTTACTTCAAGCTATTGCTAAGGATGAAATTATACCGTTCCTTGCACCCTTTGCTGTCTCTTCAAGCAGAGGCGAACCAACCAGGTAACATGATCATCAATTTACATTTTTTTTCAGAAGCTTCTAAAAGACAACCGCTCATATATATTTGTTTGGTATTCAGGGCTCTACTCCTTACAATGGTCATCTGCCAGTGCGGAATCCTGCTTGGAAACGTTGATATTTTGGCTCCCCTTCTTTCCATGTTCTTCCTTATGTGCTACGGATTCGTCAATTTGGCTTGTGCTCTGCAAACGCTGTTAAAGACTCCCAACTGGCGTCCGAGATTCAAATATTATCACTGGTAAGACGGTGGAATAAATTGTAAAAGATTGGATTTACAAAGTTAATCAATTGGATTTATCTATATATTTTAACTCATTTTAGGTCCTTGTCCCTCGCTGGTTTGACACTATGTATCTCGATTATGTTCATGACTTCATGGTTCTATGCACTAATCGCAATGGGTATGGCTGGTCTGATCTACAAATACATTGAATATCGCGGGTAAGATCTACTATCAATACTCGAAAGTTAAATAAAGCTTATATAATCATCAACAACTAAACAACTCCGTTTTCAGAGCTGAGAAAGAATGGGGTGATGGTCTTCGCGGTCTAGCATTATCAGCTGCTCGCTATTCACTGTTGCGCCTTGAAGAGGGACCACCACATACCAAGAATTGGCGACCTCAAGTACTGGTCCTTGCTAAACTGAATGACGACCTCAATCCTAAATATCGGAAAATGCTTGCTTTTGCCAATCAGCTTAAAGCCGGTCAGTATATTATCTTTATATGAATGTCAAAAAATGTAAAATTCATAAGATAAATATTATACAAAAAGGAAAAATTACTGTTTTACGATTATTAACAACTCCTGGCAAAGATCGCTAAGCTTTCGCAAACCTTCTTTTATATGAAACATTATTTAGAAAGCTTAATTTCTAAGGAAATATCATTCAAAGTACTTTAAGAAAAAACGTGTCAATTAAATTACGCTAAATGGATGTCATCTTCCAGGCAAGGGCTTAACTGTGTGTGTATCAGTCCTGGGTGGTGACTTTACCCGACGAGCAGGAGAAGCTACCACGGCTAGACAGAATCTTCGAAAATGCATGGATGAGGAAAAAGTTAAGGGATTCGTGGATGCTCTTGTGTCTCATAGCATTGCTGATGGACTAAACCACTTGTAAGTTAAAAAAATATGTAATTTATCTTAAATTATGAAATGGAAAAGTAACGAGTAACCGTAACATAGCTTCATACTAATAATGTGTAAATTATTAATTAATGGTCTATTTATTTATTTATTTTCAGTGTGCAAACAACGGGGCTCGGTGGTTTAAAGCCGAATACTGTAATCGTTGGATGGCCGTATGGATGGCGTCAGTCGGAGGACGATCGTACTTGGCACGTGTTCCTGCACACTGTGCGTGCAGTGACTGCAGCAAGGATGGCTATGCTAGTTCCGAAGGGTATCAACTTCTTCCCTGACTCTACAGAAAAGGTAAGTATCAATAAAAACTTTTTGCCACAAGAATAAGCAGCAGCAATTGAATTAACAATAAAATATTTATAGGTATCCGGTAATATTGACATTTGGTGGATCGTCCATGATGGAGGTATGCTGATGCTACTGCCGTTTTTGCTGAAGCAACACCGCACCTGGAAAAACTGCAAGATGCGTATCTTCACCGTAGCTCAAATGGAAGATAATTCTATACAAATGAAGAAGGACTTAAAGATGTTCCTATACCAATTGCGTCTTGAAGCTGAAGTTGAAGTAGTGGAGATGGTATGTTTTGTAATTCTTTTCTTTAAATTAATTCCTAATATGTTAAACGCAGTACAAACAAAAATATTTCATTATATTTATTTTTCAGACTGACAGTGATATATCTGCTTACACTTATGAACGCACTTTGATGATGGAGCAACGCAACCAAATGCTACGTGAACTGAGACTTAACAAAAAAGAGACCCTTGGAATGGTACGTCACATAAAATTCACCATAAATATATGTTAAAAATATTTTTACAAAGTCGTCCAAGTGTTATCAAACAACTGAAATCAAAATCTTATAAAGAAGCATTGTTAATAGCGAAAGCACTTAAAACAATAATTGCATTAGCTGTACAAAATAAGTGTGGCTTCTCATTGGAATATTTGTCTTCGAATTAACAACTAATCGTGCCATTTGTCTGTCGCTGCCAACACAGATGCAAAATTTGGTGGACTATCGTGAACAAAACGCTGAGGAGAAATTGCCTTTGGTAAAATGGATACATTTACCCTCGATAAAGTCCACTTTCTATATGCATTATAGCTGAAATTATGTTCTAATTTACTTTTTTCTAGTTTTAGCCTTTGAATATCATGCTCATTATTTTATTTTTCCAATCCAGTCGATGTGTAAATGGCATCTCTTCTTGCGGCGCTTTACTTATTAAAATTGTTTTATTGAATATTTTATTTAGGCGGTTTAGACGTCTTCTGTGTTTCTATGAATTTCAAACTTCTTCACTTGGCACTCTTCACTGTCATTCCACCTTCTCATTTAGTTTATGAATAGCTATTATGTATAACACGATTGGCTTTTGATGTTAAGAGTGTTCCTGTTGATTTTTTTATAATTTCTGATATCTCCAGTCCTCGTCCTTTTCTTCTTATCCGTGCACTTCGTTGTTGTTGTTTAGAATTTTGATGTTTTACATTCGTTATGTGTATCACTTGTAACATCTTACTATAAACAAATATTTACAATATGAACATTCTCGTTTCATTCAATGTCTATGAATGTTTATGGAAAGATGTTATGCTCCTAGAGTTCTAATAATTAAAATGAACCTCAAACACTCTTATTTGATGATAAATATACATCACACCTTACATTTTCTACTGCTTACACTTTTAAGAAGATTACAGCACACTTATGCACACCGTCATTAACGATATCAATTTATTTTGGCTGCAAATTTAAATTTTAAATTTGACTTCATTATTAATAACTTTTACACTGTAAAAAGCTTTCAAAGAAACGTTTTGATATAACAGCAATGACTCGAACGGTCTACTACTAAATAAACATGACTTATTTTTAAAATGTATATATACTTTTATATAAATAAGAGAGTTGTATTAAGAATTAATTACTCAAACTTTAAAAAAATGATTTAAAATGCTTACTACACATAAAGCTTTCAAACGCACCTAGTAAAATATTGCTGCTCTGCTGTAAGCTTTTTTCAGAGCAACTTACCAACAATAGGTGCAGTATGCACTATACTATCAGAAAATTGCAACTGTTATGTCGGATCTAATTTACCATAATCAGAAATTCATTAATCTACCAATCACTCTCACTTGTCCCGATATATTGAGAGCGTTTTACTTCAAATAGTATCTACAATCGTGTACATATATATTCAGGTGCAGGCCATAGTGGATCATCACCATGCTGATGTAAAGACGGCTAGCAAGGTCCGCTTCGCCGAGCCCGGCGCTGAGGTTGTCCCGGACGATGCACCCTCCCCACCGCTCTCTGACAGCGAGGACAAGGAAAAAGATGACAAGGTGACTACCTGTCCAAGCTGAAATACTGCTTACAATATAATATACTGATAAATGTGAGATTATTTAGAAAACTAAATATATTTTAACGCTACTCCAATATAAAAATAAAATTAATAAACTATGTACGTATAAAAATGTTTTTGTTAATATCAATGCACGGTAGCAAATTCCAGTCTAATCCAATTTTTCAAAACATCCTAGGATGTTTGGGGTGGCGTTTTAATTAAGTTTCAACGATATATGTGCTTGTACTTGAATATATATATATGTGGGATAATAGTTAAATCAAAGCAAATTAATTTAAAGTTTTTGTTTTACCATTTATTTTTGTAATTTTTATAACAACACACTT
>DVPR01001710.1:0-10465 GCA_018239345.1 Oxynetra stangelandi | reverse complement strand
AAATGTGCTTTAAATGTCCACAAAGAATCTTCATAGCCGACCACTCACAGATACATATGTTTGCAACTTGCGAACACATAGTCAACTGAAATATCCGCTAAACACAACATCATAATACAATATAAAACATTTAAACACTAAAGCATCTTATCAATTACACCACGCTTTGTATTCACAGCACTACTGACAAGTGTCCGTGTTGAAATCGAACGAGCGATATCCATTCATTCATTCTAGAGTCCTATACTTAAGTAGTGGCAACCGGTCAGGGTCACCACGTCGTGTCACTCAGGTGTTCTCGTCGGAGGAGTCGTCCGACGACGAACTGGTGAGCAGGTTCGACGCCATGGTCAGCTGACGAATGAACGGCTCCCTGGGCAGGCTCTGCTGGCCGAGCGCGAGCCGCCGCACCCCCATGCGTTCGCTCTCCGGCAACGACTTGCTGCATTTCTCCTCGGTTATAGCATCGCGCGACAGCGATCTATAAACAGATACGTATGTGTGTGTGTGTGTGTGTTTACAAAAAAAACATTAATAAAAACAAAAGCTAAACGTATCAATAATATGTTTGGTATAATCAGACTTTTTTAAGTTACAATCTTAAATGCGTATATTTCGTTCATTAAATGTCCTTTAATCCTTTCTGTCATTAATTTCGATTTTTTCTTTTTACCAAATGAAGTTTATCTTTAGTCTATTGCTTTAGACATTCAACATAATGAACACCTATCTTTGAAATGTGTTTGAAATAGAAAAAATATACAAGAGTATCTTTTACAAGGTCAAAGTAATCCTTACCCCGTCAGCTCCAACATCGATCCGCGCCTGCATTGCCCTCGATGCGGGCCTTGCATGATGCTGGCGGGTCTTGAAGATGCGCCGAGTGGGTCTGAGTGCGCTACATCTTCCATTAACAGCACACTGGGACCGCCCAGGCTCGTGCTCCTCTTAGACAGCAAATACGGTCCGGGTCTCGACTGCCCGAAGCCCGAATCTCCCTTTACTGATGAACTCTCCCCTTTGCACGAGTCCGCTTTACTCTCAGAGTCAGACACCACCGGTAACTCGGTAACGCCTTGCGTGGAACTCGAGCTCTCTCTTCTGAATAGACCTATGATAGATTTTGGATGTTTTGGCTTCTCTATACCACCTAATAGCGGGATGGGGGGTATTACAACGGATGGGGGGAAAGAAAGAAAATCTCTAATCAGATTGAGTTCGTAACAGACATGTGTAATAAATAACATAATATACATTCAGATGCGGGGCGGGATGAAAGCGATTGTGAGAGTACTAGATGAGATTCGTTAAAGTACTAGATAAACTAGGGCTCTAATTCAAAAAGGTGCTAGCTATAAGAGTGCAAATAACGAATAAATAAAAAAAGTCACAATTAAATGCACAATTTTTGAAACTAAAGCTTATTTTAACAGAAACGAAGGAGACTGTCTAGTGTTCTGAGTGTTTTTAATGCATATATATTTTCATCAGTGTCTGAAAGCTTAGTGAAATGACTTCTGTTGAAGACAAATTATTCAATAATGCGACGCTGCTATGGTGTATGCATGAATATTGTTGAAGCAGGGACATCAAACCCAATTATGATTGATAAGGCAATAGTTATGTAAATATTGTAATGAATAAATATTGTAAAATCACTGTTCATACATGGAGGATCTTTGTATTTCTGTCCCGCGAGGACTTCGGGAAGATGGTCGTGTTTGTATCGACCTAAAAATTTCTCAACAAGTATTTGTTTGTGAAATATTATCGAATAATAGAAAGCTTAAAGTGTATTTAAGCCATTGATGGTAATTGTTCCCGTATGTTTGAAAACATTTAGAGGCTCTCACACCCTAGTTTACTTTGGAAGTAATTGAATTGCGATTCTTCATAGAATATTTTGCTTGAAAAAGACAAAACCAAATGATATTCTATTGTACAATATTAAATGCATACCCAAGAATGTGGCGGACGGTGAGCTGTAAGCCAGGTATTCCTTGTTGGACGCCCACGAGGGGAACTCCGATTGTTTGAGAGCAGCCGTGCCCTCCGCCTCCTCCCGTTTCCATGGCAACATGGTCTCGGTAGCAGTCGGGGTGGCGACGCGCGCGTGTTCCGCTACTGTCATGTACGTGTCTGTAAATCAAACGAATATCTGTTTAGATTAACGGGCGATATAATAAAGGAATAAATTACTCTAAATGTAGAAAATGCCTCTAGGTCAGCGTCAGTGCTTTGTACGACTTACTGGATTTCGTATTTTAATTTAAAGTTGAAACAAATATATAAATCGAGTTAGTTTTTCGGACAGAAAATGATTGATATTTATTTCCGAACAATTTCGGTTAACTGAACAAAAAGACCCAATAACTGAACTTAAAAACTCGTATATAACATCCAGTTCAACATACCATTGTCGTCTGACAATCTCCTTTCGTCCTCTTCCAAGATATCCTCATTGGGCACTGTACGAAAAAATAAACAGTTAAAGCACATTAAACACTGAATATTTTATACACATTTAATTAACCATTCCGAAGGTCGATATTACAATATTTAAGACAAATACTTACACGGCGCATTTGGCCACATACTTGATCCAAAAATGTTATGTTATTGTTATATGTTATAAACATTTCATACTACACTACAATCAAATCTAAGTGTACGTACTTACCCAAGTGCTCAAATGTAAAATTAAAATGTATTACAATTGAAGAAACAAGCATAACGTTTCTTTTTAATGAAGCCTTTATATTTAACGTTAAGGTTTTCATTTTATTTCAATTACGTTTCAAATTTTTAATTTGAAAGTTTCAATCGTTGTGTACATAATTTTAGTGTTGATAAATAAATTTAAAAAAAAACGTTATCTCTGTTTTTTCGATGAACTGTGATTACACACAAACTAACACATGTGAAGGACACTTCTCACACACAAATGTGACTGACTGACGATCCCAAATACTGTTTAAGTGCATGGTTTTTTGTTTAAATCAAACAATTTTATTTAAATGGCCAATCTATGCTGCGCCCCAACAGCTAAGTAACAATCAGTTAATCAAGGCAAAATAAAAGGTAAAGCGCATCAAATTGAAACATTTCCAATTCTAAAGCAGACAGTGTTACTTAAATCGCTGAGTTCTCAGCAAACACATACCAAAGTTATACGTGGATCTGTCCCTTCTCCACGGTAAAGATTTCTCAACAGCTGTGGGCAGTATCTCCTCGGGCGTTTTAGCATACTGCTTTACGATCCTCGCTTTCAGTGGATTGAATCCGGGCAGGTTAGCCAACTGGTTTAGAAGCGAACTACTATTCTCTTTATGGGAGGACGTCGGACTGACTTCTTTATATCCAGCTGATAACGTTATCGCCAGTTGTCGAGATTATCGGTAAGTTTGCGGTGCCACATGAAGTTCGCCGGAAGGGAAGAAAACGACAATCAAACACAAACAATTAAACAAGCGGAAAGGAGGAATAACATATGAAGGGTAATATATGGAGCGGTTTTGACCAAATGAACTGGCTGAATTAAAAAATGACCACAATTGACAGGTTTGAGCGAATACACATGACAGAGAACCAAAAACATTAAAATTATTAAAACACAAGCGAATAAGCAGAACAAAATTCGTGTAGGATAGTATTATTTGTTAATTAAAAATAAGAAAATTCAAAGAATAAGTACTAATAAAGAAGAGGTTCAGTTAAGTACAGAAGTATCAGAACATGCCGTCACAAATACGCATTCGGGCAATAGTTATAGCCATGTCAACGTAACTTTAGATTGGCCCATATACATAGTTATTTCGCTATACGTACCAAAAAAAAATCCAATTAGTGTTTTATTAAACATCTCAATGTAAATTGAGTATTAAAAAGTGTTTAATAAGTGGTAAATACGATTTTACACAACATCTAGAATTTTTTGGATTTGAATAAAATAACAACATTTTAACTGTTATACCAGCAGAATTACAATTATTTTTAACTGAACTAACTTTGTCCGGTGATACGAGCAACGGCGCCAGTATGCTTTTCAAATTTGCATATAACATTTAACGTGCACAAATATAAATAGAAATAATTTAAATTTTCATAAATAATTTTAAATTTTAATTTAACAAATATCTATAAATATTTTTAATTTCTGTAAACATGGTCTGAAATTTGGCGCGTATAAATTCCGCCGCCTTGCGCTCCATTAATGTTTGTTGTATGGTGAACATTTATTCAAATCCAAAAACATTTAATATCACACAACGTGGTTCATGCAGAATACCTACGCGGGGATTTGGCAGTGAAAGTAATACCGCCATCATCTGCCTCGCGGCGCGGCTCGCTCGCGTCGTCTTCCTGAAGCACTTCATCTATGTAATCTATAAACAAATTTCAATGCTCTTTTATATTAACTACAAAATATAATAGTATATAAAATAACATTGAAGCAACTGTAATCATTAGATCTTAATGTGTTAAAAATTGTACTCGGACAGGAATATTGTTTAATTTTAACTTCAGTTTATTAAATACGTTGGGAATTGAGATTTTTGGTGTGCTACCTTATAGTTTTCGTTAATCATTTTTTCTTAATTATATTTTTAAGAAGGGACATTTTTGTTTCTTAAATAATATTCGCTACAACTATGTGTGGGTGTGGTGCATGCAACGTAAATAAAAGAATATAATCATATTTTAAACAACATAGTTAGTTCCTAGATCAGTTTGGTTTTATAACTACATTGTTGTGGCTACAAATTAAAAAGCATAGCTGTAAAACATTGAAAAACAATAAAACACAATAACGGTGTATTGGCAAAATATAATGGCAACATTTTCAAAACATAAAATAAAAAATAAAAAAAAACAATAATTACTTGAACCCACACGTGCATGCGATTGACACTTGTGATATTAATAAGGAAATAAAGTAAGTACCTAATCTATAATACTTTTTTTTACCGTGCGTGAACTGTTTGGCCGAACCGTTTTGCTGGAATTCGGGGAACGTGACATGATTTTTGCCATCCTGAAAATAAAATATTACTATATTTCCGAAACGAAAATGATAACATTTTGTATACATTCATACATAATTACACCATAGCATTATTCATAGGTACGATTTTGGCAAATTTGTTGCATTTAAAATAAGATAATTCTATACATAAATGAAATAATACTGTCATAGCAATTTTTACCTTACACTTACCTATATACTTATGCATATATTTGAGAAAGTGGACATACCTATTTTATTATTCAATCTTGTCTAAATATTTAACATTTTCTTTGTAAATTAGTTAGTGAATTAAATGGAATATTAATCATATAAATCCTCACCACGTACCTGTTTCCCGCGTTTACTGCGCTTATGATGGTGCTTCCTGTCGCCGACCAGTCGTCGAATGTTCATATGGGTCTTGTAGTTCACCTGTGTACCCAAATCTCGGTCGTTAACTGCGTGTCGGCTATAACTGAGACGACGATGCTACAACGAATAATTTAACTTACATAAAGTAATTATCTTAGAGCAAGTAAAAAATTTAATTTAGAATAGGATTTTTTTTGCCTTAAAGACTTCAAAATTCATTGAATAGTTCCTAAGCAAAAATCTTTAAGGACATTACAATTCTTTATATGAGCCCTTTTCTGAAATATCGGTATAAAACCGAAAAATTATGATTGATTTTTCGCGTAGCTAATCCTTACAGAGAAGTTCAGCAATTATTAATACGTCCGATAATAAGTACAGTATCATAAATAAAAGAAACCTCAGGTTAAAATACACGTGATTGGACACTGTATTGAAATGAGGTATATTTAACATGTGTAACTAAAAGTGGTAAATCTTGGTCAGATATGTTGAAACCAAATTGGTATTTCTCTAAACAAAATGTACTCAGCTAAAGGTTCTCGTTCACTTAGATAAAAACTAAAAAAACACAATAAAATAGATATATAAAACCCAATATTTACACATACTCGTCGATAAGGTTTGCATAACTCTTCAGCAAGGAGATGGTGGATCCTTGCATCAGTGAGATCCTTTTTGGACGGATTATATTCCAACTCCTGCATATCAATATTCCATGTCGATGAATCTAATTGACTAAAGCTTGGGCTGAAAATGTCACAAGTTAATGAAGAGTATTGTAGAGAGTCCGTGTTGTATTAATTTTTAATTTCCAGGACTTACCTTCCATTGAAATTCGCATTAGTGTAATTCTTAAATATAGCTGACATTGACTCGGCACCAGATATGTTGCCAATTGTAGAAGCATTCCTTTGCATGTACTCAATGGCATCTTTCATTGCTAATTTTGAATAAGTCTCCAATATCTTTGGCTCTGCCCCCTTAAAATAATTGAGTCATGAATCTTTTCTTCAGATATCCAACTTAATACATTTAAATAATTTGCGTTCAATACCTGATAGTTCCTAAGCAAAAATGGCCTAATGAAACGATTATCAAATCTTTTGAACTTGTCTCTCATATGATGATTGCCATGTTTGCCTAAAATATCCTCTACGCCAGCCATCAAATGATCCATAAACTGAAATTTAAATATTTATAGTCTTCATTTGCTATTTTATACAATTATATAACAAAACATGATATACTCAATTCATTAATCTTACTCTTTCATGTATTCTTTCGTTCATTGTCGGCTTCCTTTTCTCCGCTGTTTTTACGTTTAATATCTTTACCAAAGGTTTTATTGTTATCCCCTGAATGAATACTGTGAAGTAAATCACAGCTATCGTAGTAGTGACAAACATGGGCTGCAGTTTCACCACTTCAGGATCGATTAATAGCACCAATGCGAACGCAACTGCACCGCGAAGCCCTAAAAACATAAAATTGAAAATTTAATTAATATCTAACGGTTACAGAAAAATATAAAACGCTTAATATAATCTTATGTTACCTCCGTACGACATAACGAATTTTTCAACCCTATTTAATTTGTGCAAACGGAACTTATTAGCTACCGCACTAAATATGTACACTCCTGAAACAGATAGAAACACATATTATATCGATCGTAATGAGCGGCATAAATTAATATTTTTATAGTAAATTTGAATACCTATTATACGAAATATTGAGCAGAACGTGATGGTCAGCAGCACGAACCAAGTGTTCCAGTCGTGGCTATTGTTGACCGTGGCAACGCCGAGGAACATGAAAATGATCGTTTCAGACGAAGACGACAGCATTTTCATTGTATATTTAATTGTCGTATGCGATTTGTGCGAAATGTTAGCTTCCACGTAATTCTTCATTGTTATACCGCAGAATGTTATTCTAGAACATTATGTAAAAAAACACCAAATAGAATCAATAATAATATCAGTTTTTTTACAATTAAAAAGAAGTACATTAAAATTGCATATTATTGTCTAAGATAACGTAGCAATTGGACATGAACATCACATGATCGATATATGTAAGCACTTTAGTGAAATGCAATGTTTCTCTATATGAATAGTTATTATTTACGATTCGTATGAAAATCAACTAATTGAAAATATACTTAGAGAAAAAGTATGTACTACACGCTTTTTGTAAATAAATTATTACTATAGAGACATGTCGTCATACCGAGATTAAATATTGCATGAGCGCGAAGGCTACATTCATTTCCTATAGCACTCGGTAATATGCTTATGCCGAAGAAAATTCGACCGAAGCAGGGCTTAATATACTCGTGTCAGCAATGATACTTACGCTAGAATTCCACTCATGTGAAACATTTCTGCGTTTAGATACGCTAAATAAGCCATGACAAAGATAAAGATGGGCTCGATAACCCTAACTTCATGAGTAAATCTGGTGACGAGGCCGGTGGCAAAACCCCAAATGACGCCAATGCAGGTACCTCCCACAGCCACTACCAGGAACGATGCCAAACCAGCTAGGAAATCCGTGTACATCAAACGTGATGGACCCATTTCTCTGAAACATTAGATTCGCCGTTTTAATAACAACACATGCTATAGCAATGGTTCATTTAACAATAGTAACTAAATAACATGTTTTATGGTCGTTTAATTTATTTTCGTTAATATTTTAAGTGTGAAAATCGTTTTTAAGATATACATTGCACCGTCGGAATATGCCACCATGACTTCACAATATTACTTGTAAAACAAAATGTATAATACTTAGCACTCACGTGTAAGCTTCAAACATGTGATACAGAACAACGGTAACAGCGTCGTTCAACAGGGACTCGCCAAAGACCACAATATACAAAATTTCATCGACGTGTATCTCCTCGAATACCGCCAAAACAGCTACAGGATCTACCGCTGATATTAGAGCCCCGAACAATAGCATGTCCAGTAGCGGAGTGGTACAACCGAACATTCCAGTCTGACCGCATGCCCACAACGATGCCCCTGGTGAAGCAATTAATATAATGTATTTGAAAATTTCCTTGAATACAATCACAGTGTTTATTCATACTCACCAATCGTGACAGTGTTGAACACAGTTCCAACTACTGCGAACAGGAGTATTGTACCAAGGTGGTCGAAGAATAGTCTATTGGGCATGAAATAGCCCGCGTCCAGTATTATCGGTGGTAGCATGTATAAAAAAAACGTATCCGGAGTAAGCGGCTGGACGTGAACACTATGTGTACTCAGAAGTAATGCACCAATCAACACACCCACAAATATCAGCAGACAGGACTCGGGAAATATTTTCGATAATTTTGGCGTCATATGAAAACCTGCAACAGTACAAAGAATTTCAAATAAAAATTGACATTAGACGCTGTAGACATTAGACGTCATTTTTCACTACAATTTCTTAAGATGTGAAGTAACTCATAAAAGCACAAAAATAGTAAAATGTCCTTTTATTAAATGAAAATTCTTCAGTATCACTTAAATAAACGAATGTAGAGGATTTTTAACCGAAGTAAAGTTTAATAATATAGCTTGGGATAGTTACAAAGTAATTTTAATTTATGTTTGCATAAAGTAAATTCACTTAAAGCATGGTTAATTCAATAAAGAAGGAGCTGATCCAAACAAGATCATACTCGAGCATATATGATCTAATAGATACATCGGAGTTCAAAAAGAAATGTGGTAAATATAAACATTATTCGAAACCTATTGAAGCTCCGCAAATAAGTCCAACGTCAACGGGAGATGTTGTTAAAAAGAAGTCAGCCTCCAAAATTAATTTCGATGCCATGAACGAAACATCTTACGTTACAAGTGAAAGATATCATTCATTGAATAGGAAATCGAGTAATAAGTCAGTAATACGCTCAACCAGTACCTTTTTCTACGATTTAGATTCTTTAGCCAAAAGGCATTCATATAATTGCATCACAGAGCTATCGGAAACTAAAAATAATATTAAACCAAATCATAACGACATAATTAAGAATAGGTTTGGCGCTCCATCTGAAGCAATAGTTCAAGAATGTGCCACCCAGATTAAGCCTAGATTGGTGTCAGAAAAAAATGTTAAGGAAAATAAAAATGAAGTTTGTAAAAGTTTTCCAAATGATTTACTTCTATCGTCTGAAATATTTTTAAGAGACAATGATGGCAAGCCTGGGCCTTATAAACCTCAATCAGATGATATTCCTGTAAATGAAAGACATCAGAAGTTCTGGTCGTTTGCCAAATACAGAACGGAATTTACAAATCCTGTTGCCGAACAGAAAAAGACTAAAACGAAAGATCGCGGCAAGCGGACAGAAGATCCATGCCCCTGTCAATTATTTTCCTATGCTTGTCCATGCACGAATAAAAAGTCTCTAACTGAATTAGCCAAAAATAGTAAATCTTTGACAGTCGCTCATCAAATGACAAACACATCTCAAGTTATTATAGAAGAAAAAAAAGCGCACAAATATAATAAGACTAAAAAGACAAGAGATGTTATGGTGTCTGATGACAAGCGAACGAGTACAGTGGAAATCATTGAAAATAAATCCATAGAAGTATTTTCGAATAATCGACAATCACGGAGTGACAATATTTCAAATAAAAAATCAGAGAATATTATAGTCCATCCTATAAACATTAGGAGTCCTAGAAAACCTCGAAAAGTTATATGTCCAAATTGTAAAGTTATGGTAGATGTTACTAGTACGACGGAAGAAGAAGAAAGCTTAAAATTTAAAAGCTCACCGCTTTATCGAGACGGCGAAATGCCAGCTACAGCTACATACACATATGAAGACATTAAGAGCAGTAAGAGTAAAATTGTTGAGAGCAGAGATACATGTATCCATGAACCCCAATGTGAATTAGTACCAGTATGCCAAATTCTTCCCACAGACAATGTCTGCGTAAATTCAAATATCACTAACAAGCAATCACCGCTAAAATCCAATCCTAGAGTTATAAGAATAACCAAAGGTTGTAGACACCACCCGCCATGTACCGTGGTTCCATCTTGTCAGAAAATAAATGTATTAAA
>DVPR01001709.1:0-10467 GCA_018239345.1 Oxynetra stangelandi | reverse complement strand
GGTGTATAGGAAAGAGTTCAAGCGAACACTAATCGGTGGTACGGCCAACCCTTTTTTTATACCACGTCGGTGGTAAACAAGCGTACGGTCGGCCTAATGGTAAGCGGTCATCCTAATCTATAGACGCCTGCAACAGCAGGAGTATCACAAGCGCATTGTTGATCCTTTAAAAAACTCTAGTACACGTGTATCGTGTTTTAAAGTCATAACGAGTTAAAGGAGTCCAGAGCTGTTCTGTTCCATAAAAACGGCATACAAAATGCAATATGTTATCACACTTGACTGGTCCGTTGGTGAACCGGACTGCTAAATCGTTGGTTTGATTTCCACTCAGGAAAATTATTTGTGCTATGATCACAGGCATTTGTTTTGCAGATGGGTATAAAAATATCTACAAAAATATACATCTGCAAACCATACCATAACCTCTTTTTTTACGTGAGGAAATGCAGTTACGCACACCTCGGGAGGGTCACTCCCTAGGTAGTGTGGGACTCCTGGTCCTAGCGACCGTCCTACCCATAAAAAAACGCCACATTGGTGCCTCCATGTCGCCTTAGTGGCTTAGCTGTGGGAAAGTGAATTACTTCCGAAAACCATAACATAAGCTAGCCTAACCATAACATAGGCAACTTCCAAGTGCCTAATTTGGGATCAGATGACTGTGTGTGCAAATGATTCACTATATTTATTATTGTTATCGCTTGTATGCTACGTGGTTATTTGCTATTGAACATAGCTTAACTGCGTATTAAAGGAAATATACGTTCCTTAATATGTGTACATACATGTACTTAAATAGTATTATTGTTAGCGGTGACTTGAGATATATGCTAATGCAGTGGGATCGCTGCGGATCAACGGAGCGAAGGGGCTTATCAAATTTAGAACGAAAATGAATATATATATATATATAATTGTAATTGAATAAACTTGAGGTGAAAGCCGTTTGTGTGACAATATAAAATCACTATTATCTATTCAGTTACAATTCTGCTTCATATATACATTTATTTAAATTGCTAAATGAAAATGGAACAATCGCAAAACGAAAACACACTGCTGATGTCCGTAATCTGTTCGGATTGGATTACAAATGGACACCAGGTTTATATGAAAAACATTGCAAAAACCGAAGCATTTGCAACGCAATCCATTGGCCCATATTTCACTAACATTTTTCAGCAGGCACCATTCGAAAAGCCAACACTGCACTAAGCCTACTCTACATTTTTGATAGAGTGCCTCGTTTTGGCGTAACAATTTCGGTAGAATTGCAAAAGTGCCGAAAAATATGGCCTCGACGTCCAAATCCATAGTTTGCCGGACTTCGTACAGGATTTGATTTGGATACCGGCAGTGTAATAGTATTAAGAGAGTAGCATTGTAAAAATAAATGATCGAACATACTGTGAGTACTGTATAAAACGCATTTGCACGAGATCTTTATATACTGTGGATATGGACTTGTTATTTTCCCAGTAAAGTTTTCATCTGTAGCGAGTCCATGTCACGGGGGAGACATGTATTTATGATTGAATTCCTGTTATTGATTCAGTCGGTTTTAACGAGTTACCCGTATTAACACTGTCACAGCGATGATGCAGTCGTTTTTATGTTAGGATTTCACGTCCAAATCGTCAAATTTGATTTGTAACTCTAGTATGTACATATGTATTTGTATATATTTCGAAATTTGATATGTAACTAATTTGAACCTTGAACAATGTCGAAGCTGTGTAGAATATTTTTGATTTATAAAATTTATTAAGTTAGTCAACGAAATTAATTAAATGTCCCTATGAATTCAATCGCAAGTTAATAACGATAATAATATCTTGTAATAATTATATCTTACGCTACAAATTAAATACCATATGTCTATGATCTTAAATTTGTAGCATATATTATATGAATATTTCGTGTTTTTGTATATAATAGTATAATATATTCAGGAGTAACCAGGCCACTTGTTGATACAGTCAACGATGACTTAGACGGTGTTTAATTGAACGTCTCACTAAGAAATACACGTTAGCGGTTCCAGGAAATTTAAGAAAGAGTTAAAATCAAATTCAATTGCAAAATTTCTTTACAAAAACCTGAATACAAATAAACATTTATTCAATGTACACTTATTTATATCTACATATACTGAACTGATAAAGATTTATAAACTTCAAATTACTTGTACAGCTAATTTTACAAATGTAGTATCTAGTATTTTTTATGATAGAATTATAGAAATTTATTGGATTTTCACCCAATAATACTCCTCGGCGACAACACCGTGCTCAAAAGGCTCTGGAATGTACATAAATGCCTATGCTATGCCTTATATAGCTCTTAACGAAACAACTACTCCCCAGTCCCCTCCCACATGTTTTCAGTTGTCAGAAGACATCGTTACATAATAGTAATAACACCTTGTCAACCCTTCAAGATGTTTTAAAAATAATCGACAAATAAACTGTGCACAAGTATGTGTTTACTTGTTACACGGTAGCCTCGCGGTGAGGGCAAGAGCCGGTCATCCGTTAGACCCGACGTGAGTCAACATGTTGATACAGAAACAATACCTGTCTCCGCACACCGCTCTCAGCCTAATCGCCGTAAGAAAGTATGTTCTGGACTAATTTGTCTAATAGCCAGGCGTGCCGCAATATGTTCCAATTAATTAACGTTTTATGCCTTTATATTCACGCGCGGAATTAACATTGTTCGCTGGAAGATACAAACTTTTTTTTGGATCTTAGGATTGACAACACAAAGCATGAGACGGTTTTGTATACTTATCTCTATGGGCTATCATTACCAGTGCAGATGAGAAATCTAGCTTTTTATCACTTCATTTCTATAAAGTGCTCATATTTTGTCTGCGTATAAAAATACTACGAAAACATGAACAGTCAAAAAGATGAATTTTGTAGAAAATGTTTTTGAAAATTTTCTTAAGCGTGTATCAAATTATGGATCAAAGGGAAGAAGTAAAATATCTGAGAGAAAAGAAAGAAGTACCACCATTTTTATTCGTCCTATTGCCAGAATAGTGTCAGAATTTACTGGAAATTTGTTTTGATAGATCAATGCGAAGCTTTAAGCGAATTTCGTCATAACATCCGTATTAAATTTATAAAGATTTGAATAGTTAGAATGAGTCATTATAACTAACCACGTATATTCACATCATCTCACAGTAATATATAATGGAATACATGACATACATTATTATGCACTTAATAGGGAGTATGCCTCCAATGCGGGTCACGCCTCGGTGCGCTCAAAGCTCCACTGGCCTCCTGAGATCCTTATCAAACGAGATCTAGCCATCGAAATAGAATAAGACCTACATTTCCCTAACATCTTGTAAATATTTAATTATTTTCCTAGTGGTGTCAGATGATAAAATTATTTATAGTTATGTAAGATAGCATTTGTCATATTTTTACTGTCAGTAGTAAAGATATCGTTGAGAGTTCAGCTTGTGATTTCCCCGTGAAGAAGAAAGATTTTTTTGCCATGAAAAGCATCTAATAAGTAAAGCCAAAGTAGGTCAATTAATTTGTGAGTAATAAGTTAGCCTTTTTGGCGATTACATCACAGACCCAATACGTAGCATCTACTTTTAAAATGAAATATTTCGTATACAATTTTTTTCTGAATATCTATTGTATTACATGTATAGATAACAGAAAACGAATAGCGATTAGCATATCCAGTTCAAACTATATCTTCAATGTAATATGTCGTTTGGCGAATGAAAATTAGATGAATTAAATTTGTCTGTAGGACCTTCATGTATGTAAATAACTTTAATTGACCCTATGGTACCACTAGGCGGTTTTAACTTAATTACAATGAAATAATACTTTGAAGTTATTTAGTCGTAACGCGTTGACAACTCGACACGATGTTAATTCGACTACAATTTTTTTATGTTTTATGTGAAAAGTGACTCATAGCTTGGTTGTAATAAGATTTTTTTTTTATTAATGGGCGATATTTAAGTAAACTGCACAAGACTTTTTTCTCCTCGCAACAAACCCGTTCTTCATAAAAATTAACAACTTCTTAGAAAAGTTAAATTCAGTGGCCCACGCTAACCAA
Source organism: Oxynetra stangelandi (assembly GCA_018239345.1). Taxonomy (NCBI): domain Eukaryota; kingdom Metazoa; phylum Arthropoda; class Insecta; order Lepidoptera; family Hesperiidae; genus Oxynetra; species Oxynetra stangelandi. Next base: position 6,360 of record DVPR01001709.1, on the reverse strand, counting down.
GTAAGGTTGAAACACCGACGCAGATTTGTAAAGCCCCGCAGAATATTAAGGAAAACTCTTTAGTGCATAAATTGCCTCTACAGTTTCCCTTCAACTCGTAATATTTAATCTTAAAAACACTAACAACAGCAGCGCAGAGATGCGTGAATGCATTAAAACTCGACACATTCAAAACGTAAAGCTGAAATCAAAGCCATTTTACTTATAAATGCTTTTTTAATATAATGGGAAAAACCCCTAATGGGCCCCCCAGAGTTTTACAATAAAGGGTATACAAAAACCCAAATGCCTTTTGTACCGCTTGACACAATCCAACACAGATTCGTGTGAATAGTATCCATTAGTCCATATTCCGTTTGGTGACGTTCAATGTATGAACATTGTAACGGACGATGCTATTTTCAATTTGAAAGTGGAAAAACTAATTTGGAGAGCACTATTTTCAGTACAAAAATGGCGATAGCTGATATTGAATGAGACAAGTGCATTTTATAGCACCATTTATTTTCCATATATTGGCTCCCGGTATGGCCGCTTCACGGCTATGTCTACTCGTATTTCTACAGTGAAACTATGGCACAGTGACATAGGATTGGGAAGCATTCCTTCGGTGTGTATGATGTGATCATCGATCTATGGTGTCATCAATAATTTAGTTTCTAGAACGATCGATGGGCAATAGACGATAGATTCTAGAGAATGTATGTATACAGTTTGTGAAGCGGTTCGGGCGGTAGACGTTTTGGTGGCATGAAGCAATTGTTATTATAACAAGTTCAGTTTGGGTCAAATAGGTTAGGTTACTTATTAATACTAACATAAGAATCAATCAAGGTTACTCGTTCGATATTCTCTTCAAATAAAAAAGACAAAATTGTTTTTAAGTGGTTGTGGATTTTTTTTTGTCAAGGATAGTACTTACTACAAAATGGGCCACAATACGGTGTAATGTATAAATCATATTTTTAAATGAAATAACATTATGTTTATATATTTACGACGCAGTATTTGTCCTTTGGTTATTGTTTGGTTGTTTTATGAATGAACAATTAAAATATTGTACCGCTATCCAAATTCGTAAATTACTTTTATATTTAATTTAAAATACATGATTAATTAAATTTATAACTTGTAATATGTTAAACCGCCCGCGGATATTGTTTATACAAATCGTATTCATTTCTGTTGGTTATGTAATAGTGTAAATAGTGATAATTTTTTTTAAATTACAAATTTATTTTAAATTAAATATTTAATAGTCACAAATACAATTCTAATTAAATATTTGCTTCGAAATACATACATATTTTAATATATGACACAGTTGTGAATACAGCGTGAAGGGTGTGGTCTGGCTTCTTGGTTTAGCGGTTAATGAAACTGACTATTGAACTGGTCGTACGATCTGTTCCCGCCAGATACGAAAGATTGTGCAATGAGTACAAATTTTATATTTTGTGTTTAAATGTAAAATTATCTATATAAATCATTTATTATCGGCCTCACCACCATAGCACAATTTTTATCTAATTCAGATGCCCGTGTTTGAGATGTCCTAAGATATTATTATTGTAATAGTTTTCATTAATTTTGCTACGTATTAATAGCAAACAAATATTTTGTTGTACCTCGAATTCAGTTTGCAATAGAAGCTTGGTCTTGAACCGTAGCTCACTTTTCGTGATAAAACTCAAACTTTCTCAAGCGTTTTTGGTGTAATGTTTTTATTGCGCCAAAAAAGCATTTACAATATTAATCAATAAACCATAACAAAGCGCTTGCATGCACGCAATCTATGATACCTGATCACATTATTTATATTTCCCATTGTATCTCCCATTTTTTCCATGCTGACATGACGCATACGTTGAGTGACCTATATATGAGCATCAGCAATACCCACCAAGCCCTTATCCTCCAGGGCAGTGATGAATTACGGCGAAAGAACATGAAGTACTAACGTTGCTTAGAAATTAAGAAGGCTTATTAGGTGCCCTTACGAATTCTTGATACCTAGGCTTGCTGTACATTACTCAATAGGGTCAGTATAGTACCTTTTTAAACTTTACGGACTACTAGATTTTAACAACAAACAGATATGTTAAATGATTATATTAGAGTTTTGCATACCAATTTGTACTCGCATTAAAATGGCATACTGGAATGGTGAAATATTTAAAAAATTTATTCAGCCATTTCATTTAATTACATACATTATTGATTTTTTCAGGTGATTTAATGATAGAAAAAATATTTTGTAACATGGAGTCTCTAATAACAACATGATCATGATAATTTTATAGTGATTAACATGAAAAATTCATGAAATGAAATCATGAAATCACATTGAAAATCTTACATGGAATCTAGTACCGGGTTTTTTCTAACTTTATCGGTTTAAACATAATACGAAGCACAAAGCCGTTTATCATTTATTTTAACAGTCACAATTTAAATATTCACTACGGTCATAAAGAAAATCTTATTGGTGTCCTGAAAAAACTCTAAAACGATATTCATCACAATTTAAAGTAACAGAATACACATGCTTACGTCAGTTTGAACCCCAGAAGACCTCATTATGAGTGCCCCTTCTCAGTAAGACGAATCAGTGATTTCAGAGATATATGAACGTCTTTTACATTTGGGAATTGTGGGTCTCTCAGTGTGGCGTGTGAGCTTTTTTAGAATAATTTAAAGCTTTAAAGCTAATAGTATTTATATGGGATCAAACCCTGCAACGTTATATGGCTGCTGGACTGTAATGAGACTATGGATTGTAAATATATTGGTTCTATTTAGTTTTGTACGGATGTAATACTTGAGATAAAAAAAATTATATTAGTATTCCATAAAAAAAATTACATTAGATTTTATTTATCATATTCCATAAAAAATCTATATATTTCATCAAAAAAATCTATATATCCATCTATATATAAATATTCCGTAAAAAATCGACATGAATTTTTTTTAAATAATATATGAAAAAATTAAAATTATATAAGAAATTGTAAAACAAAATTAAAATTAAATTATTTAATTTAAATAACGATCAATTTTTCTTGCGTAAATAATACCTATCCAACACGTATTTCTCACGTTATCGGATATCATACAGTCAGAAATGAGAAACTCGGTACAATTTTAAGATTTGTATATAAAAGTATTATGTACCGTCCTTTATTCAAGCTAATCCTATCATAACTAACGCAACAATAGAATTCCACTGACACCGAGGGTATATAGCTAGTCAAATATATTTCCCATAACAGTAAAGGATAAGACGATCCAACATCACGATTGGTTTTCTGCGATGATGGATGGCGCGGATCACTCACGAAATGGAAATAGGAACATCGTGGTAAGGCAACACCTGGCTTCCGCTTCGTTTTGTCATCCCTCATGGTTGGTGACTTCCCCGAAGTCTTATGTAACATATACTCACTTCAGTTGCTTGTCATATGTGTATTGATAATTCGAAAATAAAACTACTCTACTTATCCAAATAACCGTAATTTGTGATAGTATAAGGAAAAATTAAAATCGTAATAGCAAGTTATATAAATTATTAGGTACCCTATATATGTATGTTTTTAAAATTATACCAGTACGATGAAGGAAAAAGAAAAAATAATGAACTAAGATATATAAAGCAGAAAAGAAACGTAAAGAGAGGTCATGAAACTCATCTGAAAAACAGAGTAATATTAAATTTTACTGCCACAAAAATATAATAGAAAAGTTTTGTACCAAAGATATTAAAAGAATAAAGGGTGTTTTTTTTATTAAATCGCATATAATGCTAGGGTGGCTGGTTTATAAAATTTTCATTATTTTCGAAGTTTCGAATAACATCAGTGAGGAAACACTGAATAAATGCGCTCCACGGGATATCAATGTCGCATCAATAGACACTGGATCATTACCAGTTGCCAACAATTGATAGAAACGTAGAGAAAATAAAAAAATAAAAACGTTAAAACAAAAAAAAACCTTATTAATGTGTATTTTATTTTCCTGCTTACATTCAACGGTGGTTCGGTGAGAACGCGTTGACATATGACTGGCCATTACACCCGCCGCTACGCGTGACATACGTAAGCCGACATGACAGTGGTAGAGGTACATTAAACGCCGTCGAATTATAATCGTGCTAAAAGCTGATGACATTCTAAACTAGCATCTTTATTACTGTTTTACCTTTCAATCATTATAATCTAATAGGTCATACTAGTTAACCAAAGTTTCAGCCAGTTCAATTGGACAGCTACTCTATGCTATTACGGAGTGAATGCCTGATGTGACTATTTAAACTGACATAATGTTTTTATTTATGAACTAAGTGAAATAAATCAAATACTAAATTTAAGTGAAGCCATAGTACATTAACTGCAACAATAAAATCTGCACTCAATTGCATGCAGTACTATTTGCCTGATGCGTATACAAACACACAGGTAGACAAGAAGTCACTAATTATAAAAACCCGTTGATTTGGGTTGTGTTACTCAAATATCTTTATTTCCATATAAGTTTTATCTTATTTCCATATAAGTATTATCGTTAAGTATCTATAATCCAACGAAATCGAACAGGTAATAATGTAATGAATGATGATCGTTAAAAATGATGTTCAAACTGTTAATACAAATTTGTTCTACCTATAAACCCTACATGATTTAGAAAAACGTCCTGAGGATATTTACAACCTCTTAACGAGTACTCTAAGGTGTATGAAATCTGCCAATTCACAATTGATCAGTGACATATGATTTTGCCTACGTGCCTTCCTACGATGACAGTTTATTATACCTATTTCATATCTTTCAAAATAATTTTTACGATTGCCAAAGCTAGGTACAGACAACACATTAATATTGGACGTGGACTCCATAAAATTAGATTTGCGTCTTACCCTGTTTAATATACATATTTTCAAGAATGTATATTCTTTGGTATTTGCACAAATTGAGTTTGTGCTCTGGGAATAAGTTTAGAAAGTTTCTTTTTAATCATACGACATAAAATTGCACGCTCATTTGATTATTTTTTGTCAAATATAACATTTTTCGACTTCAAACAATATTTTCACTGACACCGCGTCGTACTTTCCGCCCCCACGACATGACAGTGTAAGCTGACGGAAGACGCATTTTGTCGTTAAAAACATTAAAAGCTTCCTATGCCACTAACTTTTATTCGAGTTGAAAATTCTCTAATTTTGATTGATTAAAAAATTGTATTTACAATTAAAGTTAATTATTTTTATTTATTCAGTCAGAAGTTTTTTACATTTGTACCCATTTATTATAGCCAGGTTTCATATATTTATGCTTCCACCTCTTTTAATCCGTAATATAATTAATGGGGAATTAATTGTTTTCATTATTCAACGATATATTTTGGAAAATGATTTCATAAAATGTGAGAGAATTGCTAGTATTCTTAATCTGAAGCGTGCGGAATACAATAAGATTTATGAATCTGTGGAATCAGAGAAAGCACATTTCTTTCAAATGAGATGGATTATAAGTTACAACACTACTGCGACTGGGTATTAACAATGACTAACTAGTATTCAGGTACCGAGCGCCGTTCAGAATTTTTATTAATGACGCCCCATGATGTAATATCCTGCTCAACTGTTCCGAAAGTAAACTTTTGAATTGTATGACTATCAATTGCCAGTCTTATTCGTGCTGTTACTCGTATCTAAAAAGCATTATAAAAAATATTAAGACTAAGTAAGTAAAGTCATTGTCTAGTAAGTTTCTAATCTAGTAAGCAAGTTTTATTTGTAACTTCGAAGTATCGCGTCATGTGTCTAAAATTTAGATTCTTAATACATTTAACAATGAGATGGGTGATTAATAGTTTTAAATTAATTAATTGATAAGGAGTTGGGTGCCAAGTTAATAATAATATGAGCAACTAGATAATGACAAGTTGGGTGACGTGTTTTGATACGGATGAGTCGACAGTTAATAGTTAGATGGAGAATAAAATAGTATATTAGATATTAAATGCTAGATGGAGACTAAAATATTATACAGACTAAAATAGTTTATAGACTTAAATAGACTAAAAATAGTCGGACTAGTTCATAATAAAAATGGTTAATGGTAGAATGATGAGCAGTTGATAAAACTATGTTAACTTAAGAGTTAAACCTCTTAGTTCTTATTATTAAACCTTAATGGTTTAATAATAAATACATGACTATTTTCAACAGCAAGGTTGTTTGTTTTCTGTAAAATAAAAATAAATAAATAACTGTCACGCCAGGTGCCTAGCGGGGTAGGCAGAGAGCACGGAGTGCCAAACATCTCTGTCCTTGCAAAACTGACGGGCTTCGTC
>DVPR01001708.1:0-10469 GCA_018239345.1 Oxynetra stangelandi | reverse complement strand
TAGAGGCGTACTGTGATGAATGAAATGTACCTATATACAAAAAAAATTAAATCCTCTTAGAACAGAGTAATCCTTTGTTACCTATACATATTGATTGAATTTGTTTCTTTTCAGAATTTCTATACTGTTGGGTGTTCACTAGCAATGTGTGTGTATAAATAAATATATGTGTTGTGTGTAAACACTTGCACATACGAAACGCGATACTAATAAAATATAGTTAAGAACAACATTCTTTCTGTAGTTGTACAAAAAATTGTAGCCTTATGAAACCGGTTCACAGTATGCGTCTTATGTTACAGTCGGAATATGTGGATCTAATACATTGAATTCCGGTCAAATTGGAGATGTCCTAAAGTAGGCCGGGTCAGAAGCAAATTCAATAGATAAGCATATATGACTTAACTAACCTAAGATCGTCTCACTTTGTGACATTGGTAATAAAGGCCTCAAGGACTTTATTTCTACCCGAGCAGACCTTGTGGGGACAACTGTGATTTTAATGAAAGTAGAAGTTAGATAGTTAGCAGAAGGGGTTATTTTGAAGCCATACATTGTAAATAACTTCAGATTAATATATGAACAAACAAACAAACCATCACGCCAGGTCCCTTACGGGGTAGGCAGAAGACATCAAGTGCCAAGTACATCTATATATGAATATATAAAACAGACATATATTTAAACTTGTATGTTATTATCATTAATATTTTCTACATCAGATATGTGAATAAGATGGCATCAAAATTTAAGCTTTCTCAAAATTAATATTATTACTATTCAAATCATTCTTTAATCTATTATTTGTTTTCATTATTAAAATAATAGTTCCTTTTGTTACAGATAACAAAACCTTATTTAAAATTGTTATCTATTCCATATGTACGTTTAGAATCTTTTCCAAGTCTGATGTGTGATGCAGGTAAAAGTATACATCTATCCTATCTTCCTATCTTTTGTTGTTCAACAACATATTTTGTTTACTATTAATTTATTTTCTTATCTAATTGGTTGGTTACTTAACAAAAACAATTCCAATATTCCATTACAATCAATGATCATTAATTACATTGTAAATATTATATTAGCATATATACATATCTTGTTTAAGAAACAAAGATTATTTTTATAAATTAAGCAGATATTACCATAAAGATGTAATCACTTATTGTGTATTGTCATGAGTTTTAAAATTTTATGAGTTTAATTACAAGAAGTACTTAAATTATTAAATTACCTTTTCCTTGTTATTTGCACTTATAATTAAAGTGACCTCTATATAAACAATCTGCTCAGACTCGCATGCTTTGAGTAACAGGACTCAAGCCTATCTGCCGAAATGAAAAAGAACACTTTCTTCTACTGTCTTGTTTTATTTGTTTGAAATGTTGGATTAAACTTTGGTCAAATGCTTGGATGGCATTTCACATGTGACATGGCATCAGTTTACACATTATTCTTTAGACAACAAAATGTGACTAAGATCAAAAGTCCAAGTATAGTTTGAGACAGCAACATCTCGAATCGTAAGCAGAAGAAGTCCAGCTTAAGTAGGACAGAAAAGCAACTCGGGTAGTGAAATTTAAATGGGTTATGCCTACTGAGTTAACACTACACCATGAAGGTTGATTACCGCATGTGCAAACCAAACAACTGAGACTGAACAGTGACAGAGATGTATGAACAATGATAGTAAATAATCATCATTATCTTCATAAAATTTATACTAAGAAAATAACAAGTTCAAGGGTATAGGAAGACCGGCAAAAGCCTCGATGGACAGTGTTGGAGATGACATCTGTAAGAAGGACGTCTGATAGAAGATTTAGAAATGGGAAAAAAGTATGGAGATAATGGTTGGCATAAAATTTGTACTACTTAATTGTGGGACATAGGTGTTCTCTCAAAATTAGAAGTATGTAGGGCATAGTCTACTATGCTGGACAAATATGAGTTGACATAACTTCACATTTTTCCAAGAATATTATAGAGAATTATAAAGAACATTTCTTGCAATGCTTTCCTTTACCATTATAAAATATATGAATCTTAAAAATTCAAAGTATTCTATCTAAATATAAGAAAAAACAGCCTATTCCGTTTTGACAACTTCACACCCCTCTGCTACTCGAGTAGGAGATAGGAATCCAAGTCACTATAACACTTGCTCAATTGAATCACCACGATTATTAAAATGGTTTGCAATGCCGATGTAAGAAAGATGCTTTGTGTAAAGAAGAGCATCGGTGTAAAGATGAGAAAGGGGATGCTCCAATGGTTTGGGCACCTAGAGAGAATGAATGATGAAATAATAACAAAAACTATATACAACGCGAGTGTTGATGAACGTAGGTGTCAAGGGAGGCCAAGGCACTCCTATCTCGACCAAATAGGTTGAGTACTAGAAATGAGGGGGTCAAGAGCCTCCGAAACCCGTGTTCCGAACCGAGACTGATGAATGTAGACGAAGCATGTCGGGTTTGCAAGGACAGAGATGTTTGGCACTCCGTTCTGTCTGCCTACCCCGCTAGGGACCTGGTGCGTCCATTATTTATTTATATTTATAATAGTTATTAATTATGACTATTTATTAAAGTTTTCTTCTATTATCTCAAATTGTCACATATGTATTTTGTTATATTTATATGTGGTTTGTGACGCTTTTATATTGATTTTCTTGTTTTGAAATATTTAAAAAGTATGTATGACACCGTAAATTTTCTATAATTTTGTTTTTAAGTTATTATACAGCCTGAATTGAAAGAACAGTCTATTATCCATCACAATCTAATATGCTACCTTAGTATGCTAAGTTTAAAGCTGTAAAAGTGTTATGGTAAATAAACAATCATTGTACATTTGTAAAATAGGCAATCAAAATTTGAACGACAAGAAAAAAGAAAAAAAATTGAAAATGGAACTATGAATTCAAACATTGAAACACATTACTTAAACAAAACTTACTCAATAGCGGTCTCGACAATTCTAAGTTCAATATGTTGAGTTCGTACATAAGGTTTTCAGTAATCTGCCACTACACTATTTATATACACCGCGCTTTGTTTCATTATTGGGTTACTTTTTAATTCCACACATTCATTATATTTAAATTAACTTATTTTACAAGCATACGCACGAAAGTAGCAATCACTTTATGACACAACGTCAAATAAACAGCTGATTTCGGTATGCGGTGTAAATGCGGTGCTATTAGGTAAGGGTTGCTTCTTTTTACGTAGGTACTTGTTACTATTAACTATGCCTAATACATTATTATATGTGAAACAATAAAAGTGATGAGAAATAAAATTTTGCTTTTTTATATGTACGTAACATTTTCTTCTTATAAGGAATATAGTTCAGCTGTTGACGTGTTCACCTACCGATGACGGTACCTTTTTTTAACCGACTTCTTATAGTATTGTGTTATTGTTTTTCTTATTTTCTTTTCATTTGTCTTGTGACATTTATATATTGTACCTTTTACTTTCCCTTGCTTTATACTTCTTTTTATTTACCTATTGTTATCATTATGTGTATATTTTAAGCTTAGAATGCAGTAACATTGTGTGCATCGAAATATTTTCTTTTTATTTTCTTATATACATTCCTAATAAGTATTTTAAATTTTATAAAGTTATTCTCCAAATGGTAGCTATTCTAGCAGCTATAGCCTACCAGTTCGGATATTTCAATCCACTGTTGAGTTCATTATTAAAGTAATGTACATTTTTAAATGAAATCTACCCACTTTGCCTTATGGCAAAGCACAGCGTAAAGTGGTCTGAAAATATCCACACTTCTTCATGTACAACAGTGTGTATTCATGATTATTAATGTTTAGTTTGATTTCAGTAAAAAAAACAAAAGAAATATTATATATTATGGTTGCCATTTATTTATTGCATTTTTTTTGTTTTTTTATTATGCTTATGTCTAGTCTAAGTATTGAGCTAATAATTATTTATAATACTATAGATAAAAAATAAATATATACATAAACACATAAACATAAATACATACGATATAAAATTTCAATATATATATACTATATCGTCAAATGCATAAAAATATTATATAAATTATACTACGAGTATAATATATAACTATTCGTTATCCATGTGAAAGGTGGCCAGGTCGAATAAAACAAGACTCATATCTAAGCCTGACAAGCATTTGGTACTCTGTACTGTCTGGTCTGTGGGACACCAGATACCTGTGGATTTTGACCGTGTCTTATTTGGTCCCTGTAAGCTTTGAACTGTTGGTCCAGTTTAGGTCTGCATACGACTTGCGCGGCCTGCTCTTTGTAATCGTTGCCCTTGCATCGCGATGAACACGCGGGCAGAGGGTTGGTGGTGATGCAGATCTCTCCGTGGTTCTCGTAATACTGAACCTGCTGCTCCAACTGGCAAGCACCGCGTTCCTTGTTGTATGATCTGGACCTGTACACGTTATTTGAGCTCCAGTTCTCTTCAGACGAAGACGAGGATGACGAAGATTGCATTGCGTTCTTCCAGTCGTCATCAGAACGTAGGATCGCCGTGTAACGGTTCTCCGGTGGGTATGCGGCCTGTTTCGCTTGAGTCTGCAATTCTTCGGTCTTTGGTTCGCTGTTCTCGCCATTGAGCGCGTAAGAAGCACCGTAATGTTCCGGTTTGTCAACGAGACCATTGGGTGTTAGATAATCATCCCGAGGGTCGCTGCTCATTTGCCCACAGATGCCGCGGTTGTTGTTGCGATTCTCGCCGGTCAATGCCACGAATCTTTGGCCGTCGTACATGGCGCGGAAACGACCGTTACCGATGTCTAACTCTAGAACACCATTGGCCTTCATAAGGTGCTCCAAGACTGGTTGTTCCTTCTCGTCGTCCCAATATGTGTTCAGTTGGCCTTCAGAAACTTTCTTGGCGTTGGTGTTGACTTTCACGTTGTGCTGCTGCGAACCCTGAGACGATGGTTGGATCTCGATCTCGAAGTCCTTGCCGCTCTCTGATCTGTTGAAAAATACATAACAAAATTAAGCATACAAAATATAGTATTATAAATTTGTTATCAAAATTACCAAATGATTTATCAATGAACTACTCAGAATGCTCTTCGTTATTAACCTATACGAAATGTAGATCTCCTGTTGGTTATCGTTGGGTCTCCTCGCCAAAATAACGAGCTGGTCGTCTTGCTGGCCAGGCTTCTTAGGATCGTGCATCACCACATGCCAGGACCGCGACAGTGGGTATTCATAGCTGCGGTTACTGAAAGTCTTGATCCTCCTTCCATCAACAGAGCAGTAAGCTGTAAATAAAAAGTATAATTTTAAGCATATTGGATCACTTTTTTTATGTATATAAGTAGAACCTATATAATGGTTAATGCTGAATATGATCCACTTACGCTGATATTGGTCTTTCGTGTAGTAATTGAATATGCGCTCATGTACTTTAAATGGTGAGTATGCTGAGAAAGCTCTTGAAGCGCCTTGCGGAATAGAAACACTCTTGCTGCGGGTTTCTCCGTTTCGCGAATTCAACACCAAGTTTAAGGTATTAGTCAAATATGACGCTTCTACTGCAATTTCCAGCTTGCCATCAGGAGACACCTTCTGAGGGTTAACGTCAGTCTGCCAGAAACCGTAGTGCTCTGCAATTCTGTATGCTTGGTAGAACATATTTTTCACTGCCGGGCTTATATCTTTGTAGTGAATAGAAGCCTTGAAGTTGTCGTAAGCGTGTGCCAAAACAATCATCTTATGGCAAGCATGCTGGTATTGATCGCCCTCAGCGATTTCCCGGGCGCATTGTTTTCCTTGAGGATGGTTTTGTAATTGTTCAGCGTATTTCTTACTGCGTTCAGTGCTACCTTGAATGTGTATATTTTCTTTGCCGTTTTGTCCGTAACGGATATCAGCTTCGAAGTTCATCGCTAGATCTTTTTGAAGAGCTTCTTGGAAGTTAAGATGAGCAACGGACTCAGGCGTCTTGGCTACAGCAACTGCATTAATTTGATTGTTACCAAACTGAGCAGAATTTCTGGCAGCGAAGAATGCGTGTTGGATTTTAGAGTCGACGGCACTAGAGGCTACTGCATAGGAAGACACATATTCAAGCTTCTGTGGCGTCTCGAAGGTAGCACTCAAGTCGAGGACGGTGACTCTGGCGGCGTTGATTCCCGCAGCAACTCGCTTCACAAACTCGTTACGCCGGGATTCACTATCAGGGGATGTATCTTCTACGTTGGAAGCAGTCAGAGGCATTTGACCACTTTGCTTTTGATTGTAATAAGTGTCTGAAACAAAGATTTTAAAATCATGAATATAACTCAAACAATACCTTAAGTGTAACTAATAATACTATTATATGTACATGTAGCATGTTCTTATATCATTTTGATACTCACCATAGACAGCATTAAAAGTAACACCCTTGCTATTAGACTGCTTGCCAAGATACTTCAGGTTGAAATGTGTCTGTGCCGTGTCCTTTTGGTTAATAAATTGAGAAATACGGGCATACAGATCGCGTGGATGCAATACATTGTCGATACCTCTGAAATCATTCGAATACGAGTAGCCTTGCAAGTGGAACTGGGATCCAATTTGCTGTCCAAATTTAGTGTCAAGAGACACAACCTTTTGGTTGCGAGTGGCAAGCTTAGTGGTAGGATCCTGACTGACACTAACAAGCGAATCCTTCTTCTGATTTGCAGTGTAAGGCCATACACTGTAATGAACAATAGTGGTATCCTGCTCAGGTTCGAGAGGCCTCAAGTTGATCTTGGCATTTCCATTCTTAATTTGTGCCGATGCTTTTAAGCCAATGTTGAATTGCATCTTTCGGATGACACCAGCACTCGCGTAATGGTTGGCAAGAGTGTCCAAAAAGCCAACGCTACCATCTTGGTTCTTAGCGTAAGTGAATTGGACATCCTTGTCCATAGATGCAGAGAAGCCATCCTTGCCTTTACCCATATCGGAGAGTGCCTTAGCCTTGCTTCTTATGTGTACAACAGCGGGTTCCTTGTATTTGTAGATGAACGGCATTCCCATAGCGACGGGGAACATGATAGAAACTTGAGCTTGATTGGCTATCTTTGTGTAGTGCTTGTCAACCCCAGTTTTGAGCTCGGACCAGTACTGTTTAATGGCCTGTGCAAGCTGCTCGAGGTCACTCTCGCTGAAGGCAAAGTATCTGTCTTGACCCATTAATTTAACTTGGAAAGAAGATTCCAATTCATCTTTTTCATCTCGTTTGATATTAAGCATCTGAGCGATTTTATTAGCTGCGTACTTGTGGTTTGGTTCACTGTCGTTACTCTGGTCATTTTCTTCCATGAAGTGTTTTCTGAAGAAGTCGACAAAATGTTGAACGCTTGAGAACGAAGCAGAAATCTATAAATGAAAGAAAATTATTAACGTTCTACTTATCAACAACATTGTAAGCCACGACAAACTTCAAAAACTATTCAAAATTCATGACGTACCATATTTTCGTTATTCCAGTCACCGGTCTTGCTCTCCCATTTATATGATAACGATTTAGGGAATAAGTGGTCTTCGCTGCCGATTTGGAAACGAATGGCTTGATCGTTGTTGTTCTCCTCACCATCATAGTTATTGTCGAAGCCCTGCGCCGCAATTTCTGAGTGGTGTTTGCTGAACTTCTCTTGTGTAAGCATTCCTCTCGCTGCCTGCGCTGTTCTAGAACTGTAAAAAGTATCAAAAATTAGGCATGATGGCATCACATAAATAGCTAGTTAAGACTAATCAAAAATATACTTACACTTCAAAGTAGCGTGGGCCCTTCAATTGAGCGACTTCCTTAATGCTAGATTTAAGAGCAGCTCGGACTTGCATGCTAGGATCATTGTGGCTCATTTGAGCCATAGCTTGCATCATTGGACCAGTAGGACGAGCCACAACAATATTTTGAATAGCAGCAACTCTCACTTCGTATGGCTCTGCAGTGTTCCTCAAGATGCTATACAGAACAGCTCGTACGTAGCCATCTCCTTGGCGAGCTAGGACATACAAGCTCTTTACCATCTGTGTTCTAAGGTAAGTGGATACTTCGATCTTGCCTTCGAGATACGGAGTGAACGCATCGAGAATAGCACGGTGACCTAAATAACCAATAGCTTTTATGTATACTTGCGACTTGTGACTGTCACGCTCTTGAATAGCTTTATCAAGTTCTTGACGAAGATGTGGCAGAACTTCTTCTAGCACGAACCGATCGTGTTTACGGGAGAGACGTCCGTACATGTGAGTAGGATAATAAGAGTGAGCCGTGTCGTTGTTAACCTGTCCCAAATTGATGAACTTAGTAGCGGCGATTAGGGCAGTTGTATTCAGGAACGCCTGCTCTCTCACTTCGGGGCTAGTTGCCAATTTGAAGAACTGAGTCATTAACTCTTTTGTTGGATAGCGAAGAGTGCGAACCATAGTAGAAACAACCTCAGCAGCTTCCTCGCGCTCAATTTTTTTGCTTTCAATCCATGTCTTGATTTGTTGGAACGCGGGCAGAGTTCCGGCCTGAGTAACAGCGTCACGATAAATCATCCACATGTCGGATTTGACAAAGTTATTGGAGGACTTTGCGATTTCAATGCTGCGACCGGTTTGGCTAAGCTGACCTGAGCTCATAGAAGCGATCACGCGGACAAGGATGTTAAACTTGGAAAGTAAATCAGCTTTAGGCATGTTGTTCGGGTTCTGGAGCTGTTGGGCTATTTCTTGAACAAGCTTTTGAGCGTTCATTGGGTTTTGTTTCTTGTCGCCGTGCGATTGCGGGTTCATGTAAAGTGCAGCATACGCGGGTTCGTTATTTTTGGGCAGTTCGTCATTGACGTAAGATGATGAAGAGTCGCTAGAGCTAGAGGAACTTGATGAGCTTGACGAGCTTGAGCTTTCCTTGCTTCGCTTCACAATAACCTTATTTACGGAAACAATAGTTTTGGGTCTTGCTGCACGACGAACCCTAGTGTTAGGCTCTTGTTGTTGATGCTCGTGAGATTCTGACGAGGACGATGACGAAGATGATGACGATGATGAGGACGACGAAGACTTGTCATTGATATTCACCGACTTGGAAGTCAGGGAGTACAAGAGGTTTTGAACGACGCGTTTACCTTCTGGCTTCTCCCATTCGCCTTCATTATCCTGTTCATGAGATACTAGGTGGAAGGTTACACTACTGTGTACTTCAGCCTGCTGTTTGCCGTACATGTGGGGGTTCACCTGAACAGTGGTTGTGGTTTCCGCCTTGTAAATCGGACCCTGCTTAGCGACTAAAATGCGTGAGACGGTAGCGCGCTTAATCAATTGGTTTTCCCTTGGCTTGTGAGCGGTACCGGTCCATTCAGCACCTTCGGGAACGCCGAAGTGGTAGTCGACTCTGTGATGGCAGTGTCCGTAATTTTTGCTTTTGGTAATTTCAATAGGTTCTTGGTCCGCAGCGAAGTCGGGAAGTTCACGTCTCCATTCAGAGGCAATTGGGGAAACGGTGTAAAGCGTTTCACAGTCACCGGTGACGTCAGTCTCCATTTTCCTGAACAGGCCTTGCTGGATCTGTTTGTCATAAGTATCATGGTGGCTGTGTACATTGCGGTACGTGGAGAGATCAACCTGAAGGGCACTAATGAGACCCTTCAGTAAATTTTCGTGGGGAAGACTTAGAGCGGCAGGCAGACTAAGCGACAGTACACGTCCACCTTCAATGGATATTTCGAAGGGCTTGTCGAACTGCTGCACCGGTTGGTACTTGAGATCTTGCGGGAGATCTTCGTCCCCTTCCCTGGTCAGCTCTTGGTGGACTTGAGCGTGCTGAGGGTTTTCCAGTTTGGCTTGGAGCTGCCCCGGTGCCTTCACGCGAACTATGAAGCGGGCCTTAAAAGCACTTCCTGTGCTGGTGCCTTCCTGAAGACGTGCCAAAGTGTGGGCATTAACATCATATCTGTAGAGCTTGCCGGTCTGCCATGGTGATTGGGCTTGATTTTGCGTATTACTGTTATCTCTTTTTGTGCTGCTAAGACGGCTCGATGCAACGGCCACTGAAAAAAAAATGACTTTTAGAACTGTGACGATTTTAATTTGTAATGTTACATATAAAATTGTACATAAGATATTCTGATATTTCCTTAACTATTAATGAATACAAATAATCGTGATCACGCTAGAAATTTCATTATGTTTTATAAATATGTCAATTCTCTGCTCAACTGATTGTGAATTGCAAGCTGTCAGATTACATTGCTCGCAATCATAGTCATTGTTATTATAAGCATTAGAATTAGTTTTATTTATAGAACATTTATAACTTCATATACTTAATATTATATCTGATTTCCCGTATGGTTTATAAGTTTTTTTTTAGTAACCGTCACGCCAGTTTCCTAGCGGGGTAGGCAGAGAGCACAGAGTGCCAAACATCTCTGTCCTTGCAAACCTGAAGTGCTTCGTCTACGTCTACAGT
>DVPR01001707.1:0-10470 GCA_018239345.1 Oxynetra stangelandi | reverse complement strand
AAGACTAATAAATTCTAATTAGAAGCATTCCAATGAAACGATTAAGTAACATAAAAATTATTTTATAGTTTGAGCGTTAATATTAACGTACTATTTGCCGACTTTAATATGCCACAGTTAGCCGGCATATGTTCATTTGTTTCAATCAGAACATGAGCAACATGTGGAGTACTACATATTGTGATTAATGACTTTAATGGCATCTGTTGAATTATTCCGATTTCATTATTCTACATATATTCTGGTGAATTTTAAAATTCTTTTCAATGTATCAAGTGACGTGCAGAAAGCACATGGTCTCTAACTAGAACACAGCATAGCGCAGGGTTTGCAATAATATAATGATATTCAGATGCAGATTGAGGTTGAGAGAATAGATAAATAATTTTGCGGTTTTCCTATGACACTATTGTTATAGATTTGCATCATTTAATACTTAGTAAGCTTATGAATCATTTAATTTACAATCATTAAACCTTATTGCTATATCATCGATAATGTGTAGAAGGATTGTCTGACGTAGACTAAGGCTGTTGGGAATTGGTATTAATGAAGTCATTATAACATTGCAAGTACCGGTAGTATTCGTTATATTGAATAATATTAGTTATCAATTGTGTCAGTAAAACATTAAATAATCGCTATGATCAAATGGTTGAAAATAAGCCAAATAACGTATTGGATTGCATTTTAAAATTGTATACTTAAAGACACCCTATAAACTTGGAGTTTAGTAAGCTGTTCCACGTGTACATATAAATAATATATAAAAAATGTAGTTGAATGCTTAAAGTGCGTTAATCAACGTCAATGTAAAACAAAAGACGACCGCCAATAAAGGCATTTATGGCTGTACCTAATAATCTAATGCTTTATCATCTGAAGACAATTTGACTGTCATTCTGAGTAATGTTTGAATGAAGTATGGAGGCCAGTCACAGTCAACAAAAGTATAGGAAGGATACAACGTATGTTTTTACCTATTTAGTTTTTTTTTATAGCCCGTTAACAATTACAAAAAAAATTCTTATATGGATAAAACTTTTAGGGCAGGAAAGACATTGTACAATCAATATAATGTCCATAAAATTATTCAGGGAATCGTTGCACGGTTCCAAAATATATAGGTAATTTGACCAAAAAACAAGTAAAAGTTCTTCAAATTTAAATGCATTAAATCAAACTTACACCCGGTGAAATGGACTGTAGATGGGTCTAATACAACTACAACAAACCCGTCAAATTTCACGTAAATCTAATGAGTATTGAATTTTAATATAAAATCTAAACCAGATAGAACCAGACACAGTCGCATTCAATCACACGAATGTAATACGGCAAGGAAGTATGTCACACCCGAATGGGGCTTCGCGACGCGGAGACAAAGAGAATGGGGCCGAACGGCTAGTCCGATGTAAAAATAGTGACCGAAACCAAATACGTCCCTGTTCGAAGGTGATGTGGCGAATAGAACACAGAAAAGTACTTATTTATATCATCACAGACTTAGTTAAAGAAAGAATTCTATCTCTTGTAAACACAAAAGGATAACCTTAAACGTTACGAGCATTTCTGTCCATAGCACTGAAAGATTACCTTAAATCTATGTTACGGAAATAGCAAATTTACGCGATATTCGTAACCGTACGTAGCAGATTTCAGACAACACTACAATTAATTAATTCCATGTTACTTATTATTATTCATTATACATCTTAATGCTATGTTCTAGAAGTAGTAAAGTTGAATGGGCACTACATGTCGTAACCATTCGTAGCCGTTATAAAATAGCATACAATGTGTCCCTTAATTCCATGTTACCGAAGAAGCAAATATTAACCCCCTTAGACGATAGCTAGTACAATTAAATATTTACGTTTATTCCATGTGACAGATGTAGCAAGAATTCAATACACACGTAACCACCCGTGGTCGATGTCTAGTAGAATTAAATATTTATGTTTATTCTATGATACAGAAGTAGCAATAATAGCGATGTTTAATTTCATTTTTAAAGAAATGACAACAATCAGAGGTGACTGAAGATTTACATAAATAAAAAGGACTGAATTTCTGTCTGAGATAGGTCGTAGATGCCAAGCTAGACCAACGTTATTAGTAAATTGATATAACAACGCTGCATGTTATGAGAAAAACACAAATCTACTAGTGACCGCTAGGCAAAGAATTGTAACACGTTTCGAATGTACACCAACATCCGAATAGTTCTGAGAATCCTATTAACCATACCAGGAAGAGTGCCGACTAAATCTTTAAAAAACCCATAATGAATCGGAAAATCTTCATTCAATAGAGCATTACGATTTTACGAACGAAAATTTATCGTGATTCGTCATGAATGATATGCTAGTGCTGACGATTTGGGTTTAGCGGTGACGTCATATGTTTGAATAGCGAGAATACATTCTAATCAAGTGGTCCAACGCATACGTGACCCGGCACACATTGCCGGGAAGATGATTTAACGATCAATTTACATTTGTGATATGGACGCGAAATGTACCGAACTACTGAGAGATTACAATCGCGAACATTATTACAATGTAGGTGTAAGTGAATCGACTGAAAATATTTTTTCACTGTCATACTTTATATCATCAGTTGCAAAGTTACACTTAGTTACAATATGAACTTATTGGGGTTTGAATCATGCTAGTAACCATACACTTACGCTATTAGTGCTTTTTATTAACAGGTTCAGTTATAGCACATATTTATAAAGTTTTACAGTATGTCCTACGTAACCAGTAGGTATATAATGTTTGTGTATGATTCGTATCATATCATTATAATCATTCATCATTTGTTCATTTTCATTCAATTGTTATTCCATATTACAGGCAGTCAATATCAATTTGTTAGGGTGCCTAACAAAAAATCCTAACACCAAGAAAACGGTGGCTACATACAATCATAACTTGGAGCCCGTCTGGCATCTTTGACCCTGACATTCAATAAGTCTTTGTTAACGAAATATTTAACAATCATTACTGTTGGCGATTTCGTTCACCGAATATGAATAAACCAATCTTTAACTAGATAATTTGTATGACAATGTCAACGTTTAAAACAATCAAGTCACTGACATCATATTGAATTTTGAATTTTTAACGGCACATTCACCAGAAATTGTGAAATGCATATCTTGATTCATTCTCTGCTGTACATATGTCTTTGAAAGGCACAATGTAGGTGATTTCCTCATTTTAAAAATCAATAGAAATATTGTTCACAGAATAAATTCCGTTTTCGCAGCAATTTGTCCGGATGTGCGCCAACACGCACGTCTTTATATCCGTTGATGGGTCGAATGTGAGAAAAAACATATATACATATAATATTGATTCATGAATTTTTTAATAAATTATTACGTGTAGGTGTCATTGAACATATGCACGAAAAAATTGTTATGTGTCTATCTATGTTGTATGCAATTATATAATTCCAATGTATTCTGTCTAAATGCCATGTATGTGTTTATTTATATTTAAATTCTAATATGAGATCCGTGTTGACATTGAACAAATAAAAGTTTGAATGTCGATAATGAATTACCATATTAAGAAATGTTTCATCTTAAGCTTTATGTGTACGAGGCTTAGGACCTACCGCGTTGACAAAACGACTGAAGCTCAAAACAAGAGGCCGCTAATAAAATAAACTTCAATTGGTATAAATAACAGCTCAAAATATTCCAAATTAAAAATGACGTGTTACAAAATAATATTCATGTACTTCAATTGGCGCTAAAAGAGTAATCAAGATGCCTATCAGCATTTTAATAGATTAATTGTGATTGAGAACACGTGTTTGTTTTACTAATTGTACCGATGTATCCGATAGAGCAAA
Source organism: Oxynetra stangelandi (assembly GCA_018239345.1). Lineage (NCBI taxonomy): Eukaryota > Metazoa > Arthropoda > Insecta > Lepidoptera > Hesperiidae > Oxynetra > Oxynetra stangelandi. The sequence goes on along the minus strand of DVPR01001707.1, from coordinate 6,600 downwards.
AAGCCGAATATATTAAAAGATAAGATACCGAAAGGTAACAGTCAAAATAACTATTACGGTAATTAACTACAGTGTTTTTATGTCCATCTATTTCGTTTGCAGTTGCTAAAATTATACTAAATAAACCTATTTAAGATGATTAAATTATTGGGATTTTGGCAATATTCTAATAAAATAGAACTCAAGTCACTATATTTCTACAAATATAACAAGATATTTTATTACACGCTTATTATTACACACTTCCCTTCTTCTAAGCTCCTGCCCAGCTTCTCCTACATTACATATGAAGACTATGTTGAAAAACATTAAATGTGGTTTATATTTGTCGCATCAAAACGAACCAGAAGAAAAATAAATGCACCATTAGAAGTAGTGGTTACTAGCTAGCAGGATGTTTGTCAGTGTTACTCTAGATGTCAAATAACTGAAAAACGATTACTCGGTCAGGTTATTTGTTTATTACCAATAAATATTATCGCTTCTCTGACAATCTCCGGTGGTGCAGCGAGTCATTTAATGTAAAATGAAACAACATTTCAAAACTTGTTAAACCTCGTTGGAAAGTATACTTAGTGGGGATTGTTAGATTCGATCGTTTTATACTAATAATACAAAGGTTGATTATAAGTTGTAACTCAAAGATTAACCTACATAGACGACGACCCCTTAAGTTTACTGTTTCAGCGAAACTTTCTAATCTGTTAAAGCTTTTATCTTTAGTTACCGAGTCGTCCTTCTAGCATGATTACAGTAGAATTAGTATTGTTATCAAATTATTGGACGTAGATTTTAGCTGATTGGGCACTTCATACAGACTGTTATCATTTTTATTGGGTTAGCTATATGTATATGGTGGATAACAAATTAAGATAAATAAAAACTATTTTACGCCCAAGAGAAACATGTAATACCTATAAGTAACACAGCTATTAAATGTTCAGTGTGTTTTCTTTTCCTGATCTTTTTAAAAGTTGGTTGATTCCAACAAGGATATTAGTTTTAAGTACGTACATAAATTAGTAGTATTTTATAAATGCTTTCGTAGTTAATACGAATGTAGTACTTAAAACCCTGTTATGGGGAAAATGTTTGTAACAAAATTTAGGTCGAAATCTTTTACTACAGCAGTCATTTTTTACGTGTCACTCATATTATGCACTTGACATATTTTACGAGAAGTTAATTACATAATGGAATGACCTTATAACTCTCAGGCTTGCCTGAGACTGTGCGCTAAATGTTTCCAAAGAAAATATTTTACTCAGTAGTTTTCATGATGCAAATAAACTTAATTAAAATGTATAGTATAATTAATACTATGAGATAAAACGATAAATATAACACAGGAATCAAAATCAAACTGCGATAAAAGTAATAAAGAAGGAAAGGCCAGTTATATTTAAAACGTTTCCTCGCAACACATGTACATATAAAATAAAATGAACGTTATGTCGAACATTTTGCAGTAAATCTATACAAATCTAATCAAATTCTAAAATGCATGCACATAAGCACGCCCGCACGCACGCACGCATGCATGCATGCGTTTACCGCACGCTTTCGTATAACCATCACAACTAAATATAGGTATACACCGTGAGCGGGCGGCCTGGAGACCAAAAAATTAAGGAATCCTCAGGCTGCAGTCTACGCTAAATGAAAGTAATATCAGATGGTAGCAAAACGCGCATGCAAAAGGGTATCGAGTTTTTTTTAAATACTTTTGTATGCACATTGAATCAACTAATTTTTATTGCACCAACGTGCATATTCAAAGTCGTGTACATCTGCAATATTGTAATACCCTGTTAAAGCACAAAACGTCATTTATGTGACGAGAGAGGCAAACGAACCGGCAACAATCACATGTAAAACCACTGTCGATTATAATTATCTGTTAATTTTAGTTCATATTAGTCAATATGATATTAATGGATAGTATACTAGAGTGTACAGAACTTAATGGAATAGTTAATTAAAAGAAGGCACGTGACCTTCCAACTTGTTCTTGAGCTTTTTAAAAACACATTTCAACCATACATTTTTGGCAATGTTACATGAATAAACGTGAATTGACGTAGTCGGGATTTTACGTGTCTGAAATAGCACACACGTAGTTCTCCACGCGTCTACGTAACGTAATTAACGCGGTGGCGTAAATATATGTATATTTACGACTGTATGATAAATTTTTTGAATGAGGCCGTTCATATGTTTTCCGATACTTCGATATCATGAGTTTATGACTTTATATGTGTATAAGTTGATGAGATCAATCATATTAAATCTAGTGCTCGATGCCTTGATCAATAAATTGAATTTTAGCTCCAACCATTACAGCTTGGACTTGTTATTAGAATAGATTCCAAGAAAATTCATTGCCCGCTCCACGTCTTCCAATTGGCGACTGAACTCATTCAGCGATACGCCGTTTGCCAAAATTGTACCACTGATTGATATCCGTAGTTACAGTTATGGACATGTGTATTGAGAAAACAATCTCCTGTGGAGATGCCACCGTGAATATCGACTGTAGTGCCAAAGAGTACTAATTATACAGTTTATAATATCGTAAAGACATTTAATTAAAGCGCTATACAAGATATTTATGTTTATTTTACAGCAGCAATAAATAAGTTTATATAATTATTATTCAAATATAAATGTATATAATAAATGAATAAATAAATATAACAAACACTTGTTAACATAATTCGTTTGTTCTGACGCGGCAGTACAAATGTTGTTGCTTTGTTTTCCAAGAAAAATTTGAAAGCGAAATTTGGATTTTAAGGATATTGTCAATGGTTGCATGTTTATACCACAGAAGATCACATCAGTACTCAGTCTATAATCAACCCGGAAAAGAATTATAGGTACTAATCAATATTAACTACGTGTTACGATCTTACACTAGTGTATACTAACAGTCAAATTTGCAATCGGACCATTAATAATAATTGAACCAATTGTTGCTGATAGTCCAGTGGTATTATTCCAGTGCTGTTCAAGGTTGGCTGCATACGGGTACGTGTATGAACGTTAGCATCCACTTGTAACAGCTGCCTAATCGTTTGCAATGTTCTTCCCGCTAAAAAACATTGATTCTCTTAAAAACTATGTATTTAATGTACAGCATGCTGCCAGTGATACAATAATTATTTCTCGCATACATATGTACATACAACGATAGTTTCAAAATGAATTAAGGCAACAGCTGCTACGACCGTAACGAATTATTCCTGACAAAGTATGCGTTGTCTCGCTAAGTTTCTCTCGTTATTCATGAATGCGACATAAGGACGATATATGAATAATAAAGAAGTGTTAATTTATATTTCTACGTTCACAATAATTGGTGTATGTTACTTATTGGAATAATTGATTTATTTATTTATTCTTTATTATTTTATTTATACAAAGGGCGGAATGCGCCTCCGTAATTAAGATAGATCGTATTCAGTTCTTTTTTAAACTTTGACATAATTCAACTCCTACGCAGTAGGAGGGATAGCGATAGCCTTTTATGTCTCAGAAATTGATGAAAGATATACCTGCAAAACTTAGTTTTGCTTTTTCAATTATTAGCTCTACACGGTAGCATGTTAGCATGACACGCCAAAATACTTATAGTATGCAGAGTAAGGAGGTGCGGTGAACTTGTCTATACTGTCATGAGAAACTAAATTGTGAAAACGGGTTGGGTTGGCTGGTAACCCATATGACCGTCAATACGCACCGGAGCAGCGTGGTTGAGTTAGCTCCAAGGCTCTTACAGTAGCGGAAGAGATCCATGGTTAGCTTTGTGATCTCAAAAGGGTCGTAGCCGTGTGAAAATAGCATAAATCAAAATACTTTGAGTTTCTTTTGTTTCATAATACCAAAATGCAGAAATAACTTTTCACGTTATCAAAACAAAATCAAGCTAAAAAGTTATGACCAAAAAGAACTGTAGTCATATATTTTTAAAGTTCGTGAATAAAAACTCCAATAATAAAATTAGTTCCATTAAAATTTATGTTCCCGCAAAACCTTGACATTTGCTTGACATTTCGTAAGCGATTTCTAACGTCACATCACTTTCAAAATATGACTAGTAAAATATTTTCTAGTATTCTTTCAAATTGTTGACTTTCAAGTACCCTGAAACTATATTATTTCTTTGCCAAAACATCTTTCATCGGTGATAACGAAATAAAACCATGAGATAATACCATAATAAATGATAAAACTTTCTGCTGCCACTTGGCTTCTGCCACATTGATTGTTCACGGGAAAGCGTGAAACCATCAGGGAGGTAATTCAGGATCAATCCACGCGATCATCCGGTGTCAGAGTGCTACTATTCCGGTAAAAATTCTTGTTCGAGAAAAATTGTGAGTGATCTAGCCCATGATTTATTTCATGGTATATTTCACAGTCTAAGCTCATACAGCATATTGTATGAATAAAGTAATAATTAACCGGAGATCTCCGCAAATACGAGCTAAAGGTAGAACTTCTATTTAGACAATTGCTCATACAGTTGGTGACAGAGGGTTGAAATTTAGATATAATATTCGAATTATATGTAACGTAGAAGTACATATCTCGAAACAACACACGCAATTGTGTCTCGGGATTAAAATTACTTACAAAAGGCCTAACGAAGCGCAACCGTATCCGGAGCCGTGGGACAATGAGGCTGAATCCCGAATTTATAACTATCGCGAAAATTAAGTAACTCGTGTATCACGAGTTACTCGGCACGAACATTAACTAAAAAAGGCCGAAAGTTAAGAATTTCAGCCTTTAAACTATTAATAATATTACTGTGTAAGGGCTGAAATTATTTAAACTTCCATTTACGAATATGGTATAAAAATATTTCATCTGTCTGTTGATTTCATAGTACAGAAAACAAGCATCGTAGAACCGTTCAAATAATCCTTATATACATCTACAAACATACATATGTATAATACATGCGTTTATTTTTCGCATACCGTCACTAAGTATGTTAACAAAAACTTCTTATTTCAGTTCGCTTTGCGCGTCGCAAAAACCGGAACGAATGTAATTAAGAACCAAACCTTACTGCCGACGGTAAGCGAATTAAATAAACAATGTTACAATGATTCAAACAAATATTTATTGAAGATTGGACATAGATATGCGGTTAATGTACTGGCCTGGTTAGTCTACTGGCTTAAATTATAGCTTCACTTAGTTGCCTAGCAGAGATTAGCTTAAGCCACGATTCACATTAGAAGATATTCATACTTATCATTGAAATGATAAATGATTTGGTTATGATAATCATTATTAGTGTAAGTATCAATTAGCTGAAGTCAACGTTTAAAACAATCCTATATAGCTGCTGTGCACATATTTAGTAATATTAAGTTTTATATGAAAAAGTTTCACCGCCTCTGTATTGGAAAACAAACAGTGGAGTTAAAGTTAAATATTCAACACAGGATGCAGTCAAAAAGTATTTTTTTTTGGATTTCCTTTGAATGGATGAATACGGACGAATACGGTCTGGATTGTCATTGAGATCGTTATTTAGAAACTGGTATGTTTCGTAAGTGACATCTAAGTAGGTTGAAAAATCTCCGACAGTTATGCAACTTATTAGTCATTATCTCCACCAAGTCACACCGAAGTGTACAAGTGCAGTATATTACAGACCTGCATCCGGAAGACATCCTATATTGGATAATCGACTCGGATGTGAATGTCTATCAACCCTTTGAGCGGTCTACTGGTGGACACGGGTCTCCTCTCGGGATGAGAAGGCTTAGGCCATAGTCCACCGCGCTGGCCAAGTGCGGGTTGATAGACTTCACACACCTTAGATTTTTTTTTTCTAAGATTTGCAGGTTTCCTCAAGATGTTTACCTTCACCGTTACAGCAAGCTATTTTTAATGTTGAAACGCACATTGTAAAGAAAGAGGTGTGCGCCAGGATTTGAACCCAGAACCCCCCAGTGTGAGAGCTGAATTCTTAACCACAAGTCTATCATTGCTGTTCACAAATGTGAATGTACATCAATGATTCTGTAAGAAAGGAAACTTATTCCCAATGGAAACAGAAGTTACCGTGACAGATAGCGGAAGATTTTATTCCTCCCTGCTATAAACACGTAGCTATAAAATGAATTTCCTTCCGAGGTATTCCCAAAGAGGCATTCGGAGGTTTACAAAATCAGCGACAAAGTAGCTGGTAATACGCTATGATTCCTGACACTGGTTTTGGAGGTAACAGTGATGAGATATAGCGTGTTTGTTATCTTTAATAGTAAAATATTTTTCATGTGAATACTTCTATCCCTACTTGTGCAATAACAGCATTTTTTTCATGTTGTTTTATGATTGTTTTTTTATAAAACTTATGTGTTTCAAGAGGCAATAATTATTGTATTGTATTTTATAAATGTTGTTTTGTATAAACATTATATTTTATACTATAAATATTGCCGGGCCGTTGGTGCAGTGGTTATCGAACTTGACCGCGGCACCGGGAGTCGTGGGCTCGATCCCCACCAAGGACAACTATTTTAGTCATAACACAGGAACTTAACATTAGAATCAGATGGCCGTGTATGGAGATGT
>DVPR01001706.1:0-10471 GCA_018239345.1 Oxynetra stangelandi | reverse complement strand
CGCGCCGGTTTCAGAGGCTCTTGACTCCCCCATCAGCCAATACCTGACCTATTTGGTCTATCTACCTATACATATTTATATATATATATATATATATATATATACATATAATGATATTTTCTCACCCAGACAATAAACTCCCACGCTCATCAAATGAATATTTGTGCCCTGGTTGGGAGCCAAAACCACAAACTAGCAATTATTATAAGGAAAATAAGCAATAATATGTGAGCAGAATCCAAAATAATAGTATAATAAATCAGAGAGGTGGAATAACATATACATGTGAGTATATGATTCGCACAATACCGATTCAATTGAGAATTTTTTATTAAAACAAATCTGTGTTTCGGCATGAACGGTGCTGAGGCAGCTGCACGTGTACAGGAGAGAAGACCATTTCGGCCCTTACAATAGCAACATCTGTGTCTAGCTATGAATAGAACGGATACATGCCAATATCTACCAATTCTATTCTTTCAATCGTGGACATAGGATTAATACTAGAATACAGTATTGTGAAGAAATTCTGATTGGACTAGTTGATACTAATATGTAGTTTCGTTACTCTAATTGTGTTCGATTTTGAGCACAGACAGCTATGGATGGCCCAACAGTCGCTTGTACGTATTACCTTCTGAAATTTATGTAATTGTATAATTTCGTTTTCTCTGTAATCAGCTCCATTATTAGCCTAAATTTTATTACATTAATCAATATGAATATCAAAGGCAACATTATTTGCACGTTGAATATGAAATAGGCGTTATTAATTTAACCCGTATAAATTTTTAACGGAGCAATTAACCCTTCTGTTTGCAGCTAGGTCGTAAATAATGCGGATTCGAATACTGTTCATGAGTACGTTTTACTACGTCAATGCATAATAAGTATTTAAGCCATTTCAGTGTATTATGGATATAAATATTGATTATAATTATTGTGTTATATTATATTATACCGTGTTATATAGCATACAATGAATATTTATATACTGTTTATATGCCACTTTCACTAAGCAATCGTGGATATAACGCGTGGGGATATGTTATTTTGGCCTGTTCAAATTCAAATTCAAATTCAAATTATTTTATTCATTATAAGGTACACATAGTTACACTTAATGAATGTCGTAATTATTGATAGTCGTACCTCGGCTTTGTGCGCCCTTCGGGCTATCGTAGACTAAGAGAAAAAAGCCGGCGAAAAAAAACTCCCAGCACTCTTTTAGATAAGATCGAAGGGCATTTAAAACAGTCGATTCCGGGTGTGTAAGAGACGGTAAACCACGCTGAAGATTAAAAGATATGATAACTACCAGTCTTCAAGATATTTGTCAAGTCTTATAAATTGAAACATTTACTTTTATGAATAAAAATAATTCATTTACGTTTACGTTTCATAGCACGTTTACGTTTAACGATAATCGTTTACTTAAGTGTAGTGTATGTCCCAGTTGTGACCTCAGTGGGAGCAGTGCAAATGCAAAAATTGAACGCTCGTTAGCTGCTACAACAACAAATAAGTCAAACACACGGTTCAAAGTTCAGAGCCCAAGTAAAGGGCTACGGTCATATCCGGTTTAAGATAACGCAATTTCCGGCACCCGGATGTTGTGTCCGGTTTGGCGGCGGTCCTTAATTATCCTCGTCTAAAATACATAACGGACACGTGAACAATATTTTCGAATTATCTATTCGCTGTTATTCTATTTAGCTTGTGAGAATTTATTATTTATTTACTTCATTCATGCATATATCGATAGGCAGGATTTGGTATCACTTACCTACTTTTAGACACTACAGTTTGTTTTGCGTAACCATAGAAGATCTTCCACGCATCAAATTCATATGCCGAGCATAACGACGCTGCGAAATGAGTGAATGATGAAAGTCCTCGAATAACTCACCGACAGAGTGAAATCAATAGTCGTATTCCACGCAACGAGTTACGCGTCAAGTGACTGGTCCTTAATGAATTTCAAATTTAAACACATGAAAACAGTGAATTGATTCTTCTGATAATTTTTTTTTAATTGATTGATTTGTGAATTGATTCTTCTGATAATTTTTGTGGTTATGGACTATATAAATGGTCTGGAATACAAGCGTTTGTTCTACAATGACTAGCATTTAGAAATATGTTTGTGCTCGAAGCAGTCACGTTGTGGGCTGTCGCAGACCGTGTATAAAATTAAGCAAGCGATGTGGATGCTCTTGAGTTACATGATTATCATGATGTATATTCATTCGTAATAAGGTGTTCTGAACGCATGTTACGTAGTAATTGCAGTCGTTTTTTTTATACCACGATGGTGGCAAACAGGCATACGGTCCGCCTGATGGAAAGCGGTCACCGTAGCCTATGGACGTTTGCAATAACAGGAGTATCACATGCGCATATTGAACCCTTATTGACCTCTGTCCTCTTCTTTATATATTGAACAGTCTGTAAGCACATTGTAAATCTATCCGTCGATCAACTAGGACACTGATTCCTATGGTCCTCAATCCGTACTTGAAGGCAAATCATCTGTGGCAGAATCTGTCAGACTAAAAATCTTACAGAAAGTACCTAGACGGAGTTGGTTTGGGATTCTACTTATTATGAATGAAGCACCGTCCGAATAAAAGAAAATTGACACTTAGCTACTAAAGCCAATGTTTTCTTGGGATCTTTGCCTTTGTAATTAACCTCAATGTTCGGTTTCCTCATATTACACTTTGCACAATTTCTACGTTAGTGAAAATACCTACCCACCTACCTACCTACCTACCTTTTGCCAGGTCCAAAATATTTTGAGCATTACATATTGTCTTATCTTAATCCTAGTATTTTAATAATGTCAGCCAAGTTTAGTTATTTGGATTTCGATATTGCGACTATAGTAATTATTAATATATTCTCTTAAAACCATTCGTTCAATGCAATTGACATTGAATGAAAAATAATTAACTGTGTTAAAATTTCCATCACCACAAAATTGAATCACGAAACTTGTATCATTCACACATGAGAAATTCTTTTCTAAGAATATCGTTGAAAAATGCTGTGAACGCTTTCAAAGCTTGTTGTGAATTGCAAAAGGAAACGTTTCCACTGAGACTGTATAATATGTCCGTAGTTCGATATGTCCGTTTCTCTATTTCTTCAATTCAATAGCAACTGGAACGTTTCAGGATTTGCAATACAGTTTTCCATAATATAGTTTATTTAGCACTTGTTCCATTAGTATAAAAATAAATAAATAAATAACCGTCACGCCAGGTTCCTATCGGGGTAGGCAGAGAGCACGGAGTGCCAAACATCTCTGTCCTTGCAAACCCGACGTGCTTCATCTACATTCATCAGTCTCTTCATACATACACGCCGGTTTAGTATTACCCGCTACAACCGTTTTGGTCCAATTGTTGGAACGATGAGCAATTTCATTAAATACAATAAACATGTGCCTAAGCCGACTGTTCTATTTACCTCATAGGAACGTTAGTTAATTTAACATCCAACGTTTAAAGGATAGATATTTACACTGTGAAATGAAAATTGTACATCGACCAATCTCTTCCCGTCTTGTTCTTCTCCCAAAGGCTGCCTGTTAAGTTCATTACTTAGCAACAAGGCTGCCTACTGTACATATTTGTAAGCATTTTGTGGCACTCTTTGTATTGTTAAAGAGTACATACCTGTACTTTCATTGTAGGTAACTCTCGTGGGTAATTGTCCTCGAATTAATATGTATTCCTACATCGTCCATTCACTGTCATTTCGGGTTTACATCTAAAGTGACGAGTCGGTAATAACCTGCATTCTCGTAATTTGTTGACATTTGATTTTGACAGAAAACAGCTTGAGTACTGACCAGTATTCTACCAGAGCACGGACACCAGTTTAAACTGAAGCAACAGATTTTATTTCTACATAATAAGCCTCAGAAGAGTATTAATAACGAAGAACACTTTAATTTACTTCACAGAAGAAAATTGTTCCGTGAAATCGTGTTTTATGAAAACTTGATTGCTCTCAATCAAACACTTAAAACTTTGCTGGAGAAAGTTCATGCGAAAACCAACAAAAGATTTCCGACTGGATAAGTTAGTTCTCTGGTTTCAATATTTGTAGATAACGAATAAGTTTGGAAGTATTACTCGGTTTTTGTTATTTAATATTTGAAAATGTATACCGAGATCCCTCTCGTAATCTCAAGGTTACAGTGAACGACTTAGTATTATGTCGGTAACAAACGACTGTGAGTCTACTGGAACATCGTCGATGTTAAGTCGAGGCTGATATAACCCGTTCTTCCGAGTCCCGAGAGTGCGCATAAAATATTTCTCCAAGTAAAAAATGTATCACAGTTAGATTATTAGTAAATCAGTAGGAGCGACGTGAGAAAACTCAATATGTATGTTAATACGCATCTTCGTGAGTAAATTAAATATGTTAATTCGTTTTTAACTCTTTCTTGAGTATTCGCTTTTATAGCATGTACGACTATCTTTGCTAGTAAATTGGGAATTGTACGTTAAAGCTTTGAAATGCAGGGATATTTTTTAATTAGTGTAATCAAAAGAAGTAATATCGAAAAACTAAAGCTCGAAACACACCACTGTTATCGTATTTTTGTTATTTTGACAAATTATTGGGTTCAACGACCAGAGATATTCCAGTTTACTCATTTGTAATAACCTGTCATCCGCTGAAGTAGCGTGTAATTTTTGAAATGAAAAAAATATTAAATGTTTTTTTAAATGTTTCTTTTTGTGAATCATACTCAGGAAATCAGTTTCAATTATGAATTTAATCAAAGTAACTAGGTGGTTATAATATTGTGTGGTCTTTGAACTCTCGAATATGTGTATCGTACTTGTGATGCATTTGCTTGTTCACGAGCAGCAATTTTCAACTTGTATTGTTAACATCAAACTTCATGGGTTGCTTTCAAGATGCAACGAATGCTGGTAAGCTTCCAACTGAAGCTGCTCAAGAAAATATTCAAGTGTCAATCAAAACAAATCAATGCGGAGTCAGAGTGAGAATTGGCTGTAGGATAAGCAGTTCTGAAAATATTATTTACGACCACCTCTATCGTAATATGAGTTGTTCGAGATAGATGCCGCAAAAACTTACGGATGAGAGGAACGTCGCATGGATTCGTGCCAATTCATGATAGAAAAGGTCGATGTCGGTGATAAAATGTATGTGTATATCCTCTGATGCGGTGATGAAATGTCACCCATGACTATAGTCCCAAAATAAAGCAGCAGTCAGTAGTTGGAATTTTGAAAATGAGTCAATAGCAAAAGGAAGTTTATGAATTACAAATACGTTACTGCCTCACTTTTTGGAAGGCAAGTCATATTCCCGGAATCGTGTTGTAATAACGAAGAATTGTTAGTTGAGAATATGTAGTACCTACTGGTATCTGACAGCATCCAACAAGTAATATTAGCTTGTTTATGAACCACGTCTCAAAACAGGCATACGACCCCATTTCTAATACCACGATAATGCCTCGCAACACTTATCTGTCAGAACGGTTCGTGTTTCAAATTTGAAAAATATGTCTAGTCTTTTTCATTACCCACATTCCTCTAGCCTAGCACCTTTTTATGTTTATCTATTCATTGAATTCAAATAATAATTACAGGGCACGAATTTCAAAAGAAAAGAGGATTGGAGAGAAACATATTTTTCAGTTGATTTCCATGCGTGCAGAATTACACAGCGCTTGCATTAGGGGCATATTCTCAAATATAACAAAGTATTAATTTCACATTTCTTGGATGTCTAGTTACTTACATATATTTTCTGGTCTGACAATCGTACTAGTAAGTTCACATGTGTAAATCACCTGACACTGAACCTAAAAAAAATGTTGTTTCAGCATTTTACATGAAACGTTTTTAATGTCAGTACATTAATAACGTGACAGTATTTAAAAATCCTGTTGCAACTTTCGGAAAATCCTGGTATAAAATTGCGTATACCGTATATTTTTAATTTTTGTTTCATAATAGAGGTAGTTTGAAGATTACAGAACATACTCGTACGTAAATGGAAATTGAAAAATATTGAGTGGGCGTTTCGTTTTTTTTATTCGGTTTTAAGTCTTTATCGTCATATTTTAAAGTTGCGAAGCGCATTGTTTCAAATATATAATTCGGACTGATAAATATATCCCAGGCTTAGGCCGCGGTTCGTCTTTTTCGCAAACTTGTCGCCTTCGCACAGGGCTCGTTTATATTCACTTCATTATCATTCCTCAGTCTTTTCCTGATTGTGCCTTTTGCGAAATTCGTTTTTGAGCTGATAATAAATTACTTGTCTTTTTGTTTGATTCTTTCATCGTTTTAGTATAGTAATACTCTTTTATGATGATTGGGACATTGCTATATGTTCGGTTGTGGCTAAATCACTGCAATACTCGTAACTTATATGACATATTGTCTGCATTGTTCTTTGTCGTTTTTATACCAATTTTACTTTGTTTGGTCACATTCGAGCAATATTTAAGCTTCAACTTATATATTATTAACACGTTACTTGAGCGACAAATGTATGTATATGCACATACTTTTTCCCTGAAGTATTAGCATCGCCGAACATATTTCTATGGGGAAGCAATTGCTATTCATAACAATTTTTGTTTCGTTTTGAAGGAAGTGTTTGTCGGTCTAAATGTATACCAAAGGTGATAATCTCTGTTCTCAGATGTAGCAATGCATCTGTGAATAACCTCGGATAGAACTGATACAAATTGTTACCGACTGCAATCATACTAAAATTATTCATGTATTAAACAATAAATATTATTAAAGAATTCATGTTTAATAGATAATGTATTATGTAGTATAATTATTTTATGTAGGTACATTTACTCCTGACATTCGCAACAACATACTATACTTTAACTAGAATATATTGTTAGTTATAAAATATATAAAAAAACTAAGGATAATAAATCACCTATCCACGAAACAGGAACATTAATTATGAGACTGTAAATAACTTCAGTACGTAAAAAACAGTGATAATTATACTATCGAGCAAAGAAGTTTACTGTTAGCGCAGAGTCTTCTGGGGGAAATTGTGGAGATTCAAATTTGGTGTACGTTTCGGAGACTGACAAAAATAGGTCAAGTGAATGAGATCGTCTAGTCAGATTCGTTGCTTCTCGCTGCATAATTTAAGTCATGTCAATAATAATGGATAGAAATACTGTATTATTAGTATAGAGAAAAGGAGTAGTTGTTTTGCCGATTCATTTAATATGGATTGGACCAAACATAAGCTGGTAGAGTCCGTCTATTTTAATCAATCATGATCATCATCAACCCATCCTCTCCTCCTCCTCTTGTAATGAGAAGGATTAAGCCATAGTCCACCACGCTGGCCAAGTGCGGGTTGGTAGACTTCACACCCTTTAGATTTTATTTTCTGAGATGTGCAGGTTGTGCTCACGATGTTTTTCTTCACCGTTACAACAAGTTATATTTAATGTTAAAACACACATTGTAAAGAAAGAGGTGCGTGCCAGGATTGGAACCCAGAACTCCCACTGTGAGAGCTGAATACTTAACCACTAGGCGATCACTGCTTTATTGTTTTGTAAAGGTATTCAATAAATAATACTTTCTATAAAAATAAAAAGGAATATAAATTGTGTATACTTTTCTTTCAATTCATTACCTGTAGAAAATTTCCAGGCTTTTTAAAGTTTCTAATTTGAAAAAGATACCCTATAAGTCAATAACACATACATACATATGTTTGTATGTTTAGTTCATATATTTCACACACATTAGTAAAACTAATTCATATTGTGAGAGCTACGAAAAACTTACGGTCACTACTTAAACTTTGTTAATACTTCAATTGTTTTCTTCTCTATTTTGAGTCATCAAAAATATACCCGGTAGCGATTGGTCTAAGTGCTAGCCAACGGCCCAGCTTCAACATGCATTTACAAAGAGCAAGCTCTGATTTATTATGATTGTTCTATTAGTTGTAATAGAAACGTATCTCGTTTTTAGTTTCTAACTTTTATTGTGTGACTAATTTTATGTTTACTGTAATGCAGTTTTTACCGTAAAATGTTATATTAAAAAACAATCAATGATTTTATTAACAAAAAAGTCTACGTTTGTATTTTTGTAATACAAAATGTACAATTTCATTAGTTCGATATTAAAAAAGTTTGCCATTCTGTTCTGGGGTCTCGTAAAAATTGCTCCTTGAACTCGAAATTCGATGCTCTATATTTTTATATTTAATAAATACTCGTTGATTGAAACCCAGTTCCGAATCATTCTCGTTATTTTATAACACGACAAATTTGAAATATTTCCCTAACAGGAAAAGTTGTTCATTTTAACGTTAAAAAAAAGTTTTGTTCAGTAAAAGTCACTATTTTATTAAAATCCAATTTTTTTTTATTTATTTGTGATTATGTCATTTTAGATGAGTTTTATTGTTACGATTAAAAGAATTACATAAGACAAAACGTATTAGTAGAAAGCTACTTTAGCAAAGTTTATAAACATATTGTGATCTCGCCTTTTCCAACAAGAAATATACGCATAAAAGAAATATTGTACATCAAAATAACATACATTATATCAGTATTATAATAAACATGAGATTCTGAAGTAAAAAATCTCTTAAAAATATGAATTACGAGGTATTACTAGTAAATCAAGCGTGTAGTCAACAAAACAACGAGGACTGAACGCATAAAACTTATATGATTAACGATTCTCCAATCTCAAGTCCTCCAAAAGTTAATTTGTCCTCAATTTCATTTACTTCGTCTGGATCGGCTATGTAACCGACATTAATGTAGACGGCCTCACCCTAACTGATACCAGTTATTTGTATTGATTCCCTTTGATTAGGAAACTTGATTAGGTCACGTATCAGTACCGCAGAAAATACGTGGAATTTCCTGGTTTATTGTATGTTGACATCTGTCTGGCTGTTGCTGTCAAGAACCTTTTTTACATTGCTCATTCATTGTATTTATTCCACGTATTACTATTGAAAAAAGCTACTGAAATCATTACAAGACAATGTCATTGACATCATCACGGACTATTCTCAGGGGGTTATTACGTTTATCTATGTGCTCAATAAATCTTCATCCAAGACGATGATCGGTGGGTCTCACCCGTTAACAAAATGTCTAAAGGCGATGCGTACTTACCGTTAGAGGCTTGCTTCCTTACAGCTAACTAATATCACATAATATACTAATACAAAATAGAGTTTAGTTAGCGTAACAATATTTTTAAAAAGTACATAAGAGCATGCAAGAGAAACAATAACGAAAGAGAATAAAATAATTCAAATCTTGCATAATTTAATAGAGCCACATAAATAACTAGTAACCGAGCGCGCCAGACGGCAATAAAATAAATCGCCGTAAAAATTTGCTATTGCACAAAGCGGTGTAGAGGATCTATACAATAGAGTATTAGAAAAACTTTAAGTATCAGAACGTGATATATATTCACGTTTGGTAATATAATTTTTAACGTTAATTATTTGTTTTATTAACACGATATACAAGAGCGAAAACTCATAATACTAGTGAAGAATGGTGAAATTGATACGGTATGTAAAAGGCTACCTAAGTTATTGTTGTATCATGTTACCTTGTGTAACAGCTATCCATTGCATTACATGAAAGTTTGTCAAGTTTATTCGTCTCGGGTCGTTTCGGACGCCATACAGAATGAAGAAGTGCTGTTGCGCAGCTGTACTTTGAAAATTATAATATATCAGACAAGTTACAAAGGACAAAATCAGAAAAAGCGCTTTGATAACTCGCCAAGATGAGGTAAGCTTAATGTTGTGAAGTCAGATGGAAATAGATGTATATAAGTAATGGTAATGGTTCACTAAAATTTAACAGTTCTTTACCTTTGTCCTTACTATATTTCTATGTCAAAAATACTAACAAACACCATGTCCCATGTGACTAATATAATATATGACGATCGATAAAATGTTGTAGGTACACCATGAAAAAACGTATACAAAATAAACACATTAGGTAAAATTTTAATAGTTTGAAACTAAAGCCTGCTATGAATCATTAATGCTGCATAATTATTTCAGTTCGATACAGAGTTCAACGTCACAGAAACAAAGGCTTGTGAATGTTGGTCAAACAATGACAAATGGCGTGCTATGGCATACTGAATTTATTTAATCATATCGTATTACTAAGCAAGTACTTCATAGGATTGTAATAGCGTAATGTCTGATACAAGCGGAAGCATCTAAAATATCTGTAATACTTTCATCATTAGGGCATCAGGTAAGTATTAAGAGATGATCATACAGGTACCATTTCAGTCCTATTCATATTGGATACTAGTACTTACTTACAGGTCAGGTTTGCAAGGACAGAGATGTTTAGCGCTCCGTGCTCTCTGCCTACCCCGCTAGGGACCTGGCGTGACGGTTA